>WWET01002180.1:150877-182235 GCA_011038615.1 Limnodynastes dumerilii
TATGTATATGTGTATATATATATATATATATATAATCTTTATTAATGGGTAGGTAGTTCCCACATCCAGAGTAATCTTGCAGCTCTATTAGTACAAGTTGTCACTTTGTTATATTATTTGGAAATTACTCGAACCGACGGTGATCTGCTGGAAAATGCATTATGACTACAAGTACAATACCCTCTCCAGCATTTACCCTGATTAAATAAATTCAAGACTCTGTAACCTCTTAGCAGAACACCACCAGAATGCGACCTTTTCTTATGCTTATATGGGAGCTAATACCGATTTATATGTTAACCCAAAAACAAGGTCTGACATTTTCCTGGAAATGTTTATCATTGTTTTCAGAAACTACATTGGCTGGTGTGCCCTTGAATTTCAGTCATCCATCATAATTGTACTGTTTATGACCTGTCCTGTTAAGCTTTCCGACTAGGTCTGCGGTCGCAGACCAAATCGTAACGGGGCTTCGCCGCCCCCGAGCCTTAATTTACATACCATCGTACATGAAGGGTCTGCCCCTTTATTTATGAACACTTAAACTGAGCATGCTCAGAATTCAAAACTACGCACTTCACATCAGTCCCTGTCTTATACGAGACATACATACATACATACATACATACATACATAAAATGGTATTAATTTAGTCAGCAGCCAATCAACCTACCAGCATGTTTTTGGCTTGTAGGAGGAAATTGGAGCATCCGAAGAAAACCTGCGCAGATAGAGGGAAAATATAAAAACTCCATGCAGATGAGGTCTAGGGTCAGATTTACTAAGCTGCAGGTTTGGAAAAGTGGAGATGTTCCCCATAGCAACCAATCAGATTCTAGCTCTCACTTTCCTATTACATTTTAGAAAATGTCAGCTAGAATCTATGCTATGGGCAACATCCCTACTTTTCTAAACCCGCAGCTTAATAAATATGGCCCCTAGTCCGGGAATCAAATACATGACCAGTGCTGTAAGACATGTGCTGGGGACTGAGCCATCATGCGTGGTTTATTTGTTTTGTGTTTTTATACACTTAGACAAAATCATGTTGAATTGAATGGGGGAGGGGGGGGTCAAAATGTATCTATTGCAAACCGTATTGCCTGCAAAAAGCAAATACAAAGTCATTTGCCTGCATGCAAAACTAAAATATATTTGACAACCCCTAAATACAACATGGTCTTTCCCAGGTGTAACTTTCTATTTGTTTTCCTTATTTTCCAGTTCTGGAGCTGGTCCAATTATTTTTCCAGTGCCTCCCTAATTATTAACAACAGCACTGTCTGCCTTGTTTACGTAGAAGTATTGTTATTAGTTCCATAAATCTATTCCATGGTTTATGTACCCAGAGCTGTTGGTTATTCTAGCATACTTCCTTCTGCAGCAGTGCAAGTTTCCCTTTTGCTTTTTTGTTTGTTTATTTAAAAAATATTATCTAATATATTAAAGCTGCCTGTGACTTTACCTTTAAACTCGATGAACTTAAGCTTGATGCTTACTGGAGGGTTATATTACTACTATTGTGCAGATCACATGATATTCAACATAATGCCAATGTATACTTTCCCTGATGTTGCAGAATTGTAAGAAACGGCATGACATAGTGTGTTTGATTTTTAGGAGCCCCTAATTTTTCAAAACAGCTATGTCCTAATGTCTGTGAAAAACTTTATTGTGTACCGACACTGACACACTATCTTCAGAGCAACCATTCATATTCATATTTCTATATAGGGCCAGCTTGTGGGTGAGCATACCACTGCAGCAAACATTTCTGTGAACAGTCGGTAAAGCAATCTACAGAAAACTAGAGTATCGTGTATGGAGGTATCATTAGGCAGGTCAGGGCAAGATGTTGGATCATGAGTTAAAATGGTCAGGGTGTATCATACATATAGCTGAGTACACAATTTTATGTTTTGTAACGTTCCATCATTATTACTGCTTTTACTTATGATTATAGACTAGATATGTTTACAGTACACACTGTCCTCATTGCTTGTGTAACAGTATAGTTACTGACAGGTCGGAACAGCATACACACTAAATCGGTTACACTCTCCGGAACGAAACTCTCAATTTTCGAAAAAGGGACATCCGAAAGTTCCTTTTCGGATGTCCCTTTTTCCTATATTTACCATTTTATACTTTTTTTATTTCGTTCGGCACACTTCAGCCATTCACTTTCGCAATATGCGATATCCCTCCACCGCACCGAAATATCCCTCCGCCACACCTCCGCCGCTGCTATCGCCGGACCTGGAACAGGTAAGTAAATTATCTCTGCGGGGCTAGGGTTGGGGTTAGGGTTAAGGTCAGGCTGCAGGGGAGGGAGGGTTTGGGTCAGGCTGCAGGAAATGGTGGGTTAGGGTCAGGCTGCAATTAAGGGACGGTTAGGGGCAGGCTGCCAGGAAGGGAGGGTTATGGTTAGGGAAAGGAGTGTGGGACTATTTTTTTTTACTACTTTTATGACCACGGAGGTTTCGGTGCTCCGTGGATTGATTGCAAGGCCTCTTCAAAGCATATAGTTGCGAACTCTGATTTTTCAAAAATCGCAGACCCACACCCACACTAAATAATGCAGGACATCAATTATTGTAAATATCAGCAACTCCCAATAAAACAGTCAGATGCTGTTTGAGATGATTTTGCAGCATCTTTGGACGGCACACACTGGTTTTCAAGCTCAAACTGTTGTTTATCATGTGATCTGCACGATTATCGGCAGAAAATGCTCCAGTGTACACCATTCTTTATGGATTTTCTTGGAAACCGTAAAATAGTGTAAATTATGACTTTCTAAGCTCAATGGAAGCATCAAAATACTAAGGATAAATACTACTGTGGTTGTAATCTATATAGTTAAATGAATTAAACAAAAAGAAAGGTGTTTGTTTTTTTGTTTGTTTATTTTTCAAGTGTGGCGGTTTCCCATTCCCCTGGGTTAACCCTAAGGTAACCCTGGCCTAATTTATAAATGTAACTCATAAATAAGAATGTACTATTATATAATAGCTATATAGCAATGGTTTATAAAGAACAGAGTTTTGAATGTTTTAGCCTGGCTGCCCATGCAGGTGGCGTTTAGGCAGGGGGTTGGTGATCACACATCAGGTTTTATGCCTCACTATATATGTAGTAATAGAATTGAGGGCCACTTTACAATCATAGTAGGACTAAAATCACATGTAGGAAGTGCCTGACTTTCATAATAAAATGTGAGGTAAAAAATTGAAGATCTGTTGATGTCATGCGATAGTGCTAAAGTATAAATTAGATTTTTGGAACTGGTTATAGCTTAAAGCTGTTTTGATGTGGGTGTAAGTTAAACAATGCTTTGTTGAATGTTGTTATAATGCACATATTGCATTAGTTTTTTGACATCACAAAGTGGTTTTCACATCCATTAAGATAGGCATGTGAATTTGATTGTCCCATATTCTATAAGGAAGAAACTCCAGATCAGTTTAACTGTGTACACACTGGCATTTTTTGCAACGGTCCGACATCTCATGTAAATGAAGTCTCTTTGTTTATTGGCGTTAATCTGCACACATTGAAAAGATCCAGCACTGGATGTTTCCCATATCCTGATCTGCGCAATCTGTACCTCCTCCTTGCAAATTCTATCTAGCATAATTTGCATATGCACTCCCACAAAGGCAAAGTACAGGACCAGGAAGGGTTAACCGTTAACATGTTGTGACACAGTACAATTGCAGAAGACATTGTTGATCTTGTTGAACGCAACACAGATTCAGATGGTTCTGCAGTGTTGTGGGACAATGCACTCTGGTAATATGTTAGAGCTATTCTACGATTATTGTGTGGCACAATAATCATCAGATAACTCTCTATCGCCATTAATGGAGCTTGTGCTCCATCTGTGACTGATTGAGTTGAGCTGATCTTTTGACCACGGGTACTGCGGACCAAGCCTCGACCACTACTGATGGAGCCCGTGCTCTGGTTGTGGCTGCTGGAGTCGATGCCCTGACCACAGGTAATGAGGCCCGCGCTAGGCCTGTGACTATTAGAGCATACACTCTGACACAGACCACAGATTGTATCATTCTCACCAAAAGAGCAGAATTTGGTCCACAATGGCTTGGGCTTGTTCGATAGTGACTCCCTGGGAACATAGTTTCGTGACGTGGCTGGTGATCATGTTACATTACCCATGTTAAAAGCACACCAGGTGCTGGAGCTGGATTTACAAAGGGTTGAGGTAACAATCGCGGCACATCGTAGTTTGCCAGCGATTAAAAAAAAAAAAAAGAAAAAAAAAACGGATTTACAAAGGGGTTAGTTCCCCTGTCGATTTGCAAACTACAGCGATGTGTGGCGATTTTTAAAGGGTTTATTCGCTGCAATTAAGCTTCTAATTGCGGCAAATTAGCCTTTCCAAAATCGCAACACATTGTGCCCTTATTACTTAATTTGTTAATAAATTCATTTGAAGAAAAATAAAACCTTAATAGTAATAAAAATCCCAGCCGTAGTATGCTATTAACCCTTAGCATGCAGCGGCATATACTACTATAAGGCACAGCATGCTAAGGGTTACTAGCATGCAGTGGCTGGGATTTAATTTTTGGTACTTTTTTTTTTAAGGTACGTTTTTCTTTTACAAAGTGAGTGCCGATTTCTAGGAAGTCTAGCCCCTGGAGTCTAACTGGGGCCTGATCTTTGCTAGAGCCCCTGATAGTGGAGATAATCTTGTGCAGCAGTCACCCAGCAGGTTGTAGCAAGGATGGTTTGTGACTCAGACATCCCAGCAGGACAGAGACTCAGTAGGTACAACATGGACACTGAACAGGGTAAAATACAGGGCTGATAGACAAGGATACCAAATCTAGCCAGATATACAGGATCAGAGTAACAGGGTCCAGACAGGGACACCAATTCAGAGTTACTGGGTCCAGGCAGGTACACAGGGACATGGTAGCAAGAACCGGGTATTAGAAAGCAGATGGACATAGACAACAGCAGAAAGACAGGACTGAAACAAGACAAGATCAGTCAAGAGCCCTGCAGGAGCAGGGTCAGTGAGCAAAGCAACAAACAGGAAGACCAGAGGTAACCAGGCAAAGAGGTACTGGCTGAAGCTGACTATCCAGACAAGGACTAGAACAGACAATATTACCAGAAAGGGAGAGCTCTCTCTGCTAGGTATTTAAACACTGAATAGCCAATCAGAGCTTGATTGGTCTTAGTCCTGGCTATCACCAGTGAAGCCTTTTTAAGCATTCTAGCACCTGGAGAAGAAGCTATAGCTGTGCTGTTTACACTGCAGCCTGGCTGCTTAGCAACAACCATAATTGCTATCATCAAGCCATCTGAGAGAGCAGCATCCTGGCTGCCTAGCAACAAGCAGGGTCTGATTAATATCACAGCAATATGTTGAAATTGATGTTTTAGTAATTACTTGACAAATATTACACATATTTGTCAAGTAATTAAAAAGATTTCTCTACGGGTGCCAGTTCTTTTAGTAGGGTGAATGCAAATGTACGAAATTTCCTCTAACTATGTGCTATTATAGTTACAAATAATTTCACAATATTATTATTGTTATAGGTGGAATTGCACAAAGAAATCACTTTTTTCTAAAAGTATACTCCATGTCGTTGGTTGAGATGTAGTGATTTAGGGGTAGATCCAGAACTATGTTTGCAGTACGTTTATTCACGTAGCGTATTTTCGTGCGCGTAAATTCGTTACACTTCCTTCGGCACACCTTTTGAGCGTACGTATTTTGTCAAGATACGCTTTCCAAACCCAACCTTAACTTTTTCCAACGTAACCGCAGTCATACGCACATGTACGTATGGGCTAGGCAAATTTACGCAGCTAAGCACGCCCATACTGTACACTTTAAATACCACCCCCTGCCTACTTCACGTATTTCAGACGTATTTTGGACGCACGTAAAATTGGCACACCCACACGTAAGTATTTACGTGACACATACGTGAATGGCCCATACGTTCACAATTACGCTACGTTACGGAGCGTATTTTCTATGGTGCGCATACGCAACACTTACCAAAGGGCGATTTTATTTCTCCGCCACGCGTAAATTCGCTCCGAAGCGTTGTTCTGGATCAGGCCCTTAGTTCTTAGGTTATGTTTTTGACAGAACATTTTGTTTTACATTAGCCATATACTATTACTAACAAATCTAATGAAATCACCTTTTTTAGGCCATATATTAAGTTGCTTTGCTAGTGCTTTAATATCACTGGTTCAGGAATTTATTACATCTGACAGCAGGACCTTTTACAAACCATAATAGATCTGAAGTCTGAATTGGTCCACCTTACGAATCCCCACCTTTAATGGACATTGTAATATTAAACTACTTGCAAGTGCAACCCAACCACTGTGGAAATGGTCATAAAATGGAAGTCTGGATTGAGTAGATTCAGAAGTCCATACTACTATTATCAGTTAACAGTGGAGAAAATTGTTGGCTTTTCTACAGTACTTTCTTAAATTAATCTTCATTTCTCAGAAGGCAGCACCATGTTCAGTCAGTATACTTGATTCAAACACAGAAGATCATGAATGAACAAGTTTTTGTCCTGCTTCTTACATTTACAATAACCATCCATTAGAAGTAGCGATTGATAAAATGTATGATAGAAAATGTTCACTAATTTATTATTGTAAATATATTGTGATAATTAAGACTGTCTTGTGAGTAATGAATATGTAGAGTATTTTGCATTATTGGTTATTATTAAATGTTTTAAGCTATTGGTGAGTCAATATGCATTTATTTAGAAGATGCTTTTCTCTTGAAGTTTCAGGAAAACCTGACCTGTCTGTGCATCAGATGTCAGAGAACAGCCTACTTATACAATGGGAAACTCCAAGTAAGTCAGTTGGACAAATCCTAGGCTACCGCCTATCATATGGGCGCCTGGATGCAACCATTCTTTCAACTGTAGAGTTTGGAGCTCAAGAAAAGAAATTCACAGCCAACGATATCCACAAGGGTGCAAAGTACATTTTTAAAATGGCGGTCAAAAGCCGGGCGGGCTATAGTGAGGAAGCTGTTGAAGAGTTCATTATACCAGAGGAAGTGCCTAAAGGTTATCCGCAATTAACTGATCCTGGCAATATCACTTCTGTGTCTATCCAGCTAAACTGGCTGCCTCCCTTTTTGGCTGAACAGAATGGTATTCTCACCAAGTATACCATAGTTTACTGGGTAGCTGACTCTCCAGAAAATATGCTGGAAATAGACCTACCATCCTCTGAAGGTTCTTGCTTACTGAACAACCTGAAGTCTAACACAGTTTATGAAGTCAAAATATGTGCGCACACCAGTAAGGGTCCTGGGCCTTACAGTCCAAGTGTACAGTACCGCACATATCTTCAAAATCAAGGTAGGCCTTATCAGTCTTCATTTTTGTTTTGGTTCTTGAAAGCAAGACGCTAAGCAGCATCACCCGAATCCTTCAGATAAAGTATGACAGTTATCAGTGGGATGGTACTTTTTATCTTTATTTCATTTGTTTTACTTATAAATGAGGGAATCTGAAGATATTTTCAGGTAAGTGTATTTCTCTTTCTTAAAGTTTAGTTAAGACATTTCTCATGAGTTTCTGGGTTCACCAATGACATCAAAGGTGGGAAAGCTTTCTGTATCAATTTCTTTTTAGAGTGTGCTCTTTAAAAAAACATCCTCCATGTTTCTTTATTCCAGTCCGTTCCCATTGTGGCTTTGTGCATTTAAGTGTTTCATAAATGCATTTCCGGTTTTAGAGTCATAACGCAAAGTGTGGGGTCTGAAATAATAAATTGCAATTTAAACAATCACCCAAAGATATTTACAAAGTTTATTTACTCCAATTGTCAACACTGGCTCCAAACGAGTTTTGTGCTTTGATAATTTAGCAGTGTGGTTTTCTTCTCTCTTGTCTTCACTCTTTTACAGTACTACCCAAAAATTTTAAGGTTAAGATGGTCACAAAGACTTCAGTTCTTCTAAGCTGGGAATTTCCAGAAAACTACAATGCAGTAGTTCCTTACAAGGTAAGAGGAGCAGTAGTAACAATCACAAGCAAGGGGATCATACCTTAGTTTACATTTTATTATATAAAAATAACATTATTTTAGTACACTTTTCTTTGAAAAAAAAAAGTTAAAAAAAGAGTAATTATATGTGCAGCCCGACACTGAAATTTTGCTTGTTTAAATGTCTTTAAGGGTGGGCAACACGTCTTGGTCTATTTATTATCACGAGTATAAATTTGTAGATGAATTTTGCTGTATATAGTAGTCATTTTCTAATATTTAGGTAACTTCTAGATTTTTATTGTTATCTGTTTTGCCAATTTGATTGTAAATATTTTAAGTGCTAACGGATTGAACTGTTTAAGGTAGGGTTCTGATGGTGAATTTCCGTGCAAGGTGTTAGAAGTGGTTTCTCAAGCAGCCTTGATACTGTGGGGATCTGCTATCAGATTTTAATATCAGTGTTTGGTCCAGCATCCAGAATAATCTGTGTGTAATTTGTAATACAGATTCATTTTAGTATTGAATATTGTTTTTAAGATACTGTAAATATTCATTACTGTTCAGCTGCTTCTTTTCTTATATTTTTGTTATAACCTGTGGAATTATAGTATCTGGTTTGCCCTTGGGGCAGTCTCTGTCTATATAGACATTATACTAACCTGTCCCTAGGGGCTGCTGTTGGACTAATTAACTTATTCTATTAGTAGACTTGTGTATGATTATCAGCACCTGCTCTGTGAGTATTTAGAATAACACATTGGCTTGCCCAAAGAGTTGTTAAAAATACCCAAAGACCCACAGAGCAGGTGCTGATATTCATGTGCATCCTTGGGTATGCTGGTGCATTGGATTTTGCAATTATTTTTTACAAGCTTCACAACCGTGTCCGGATCTGTGAATCTGGCATTCAGAGTTTTAAGCGGATCCGTAACTTGTAGAGCAAGCACCAGCATGCCCAATGTTAATTACAGGTTATATTTATACCCTCGGCCAGCGTGAGAATGTTCTTACGATGGCTGAGGGTATAAATATAACCCATTGACAGTAGAACTGTCATTCGCTCAGGATATACATATGTGTTGTTGTCTGTACTAGGGTTTATTTATTTTGCTAAGCTTACAAGATGGGATCCAACCAAAGCAGGTAAGTATGTTCTCTTTATTTTACTGTATTAAATGTAAAAATATTTTTTTATATAACGGCCAGCCCTATTTTTTATTAGGTAATTTGGGGGGGCTTTTACATGCTGGCGCTTGTGGTTCTCCAAGCATCAGCATGCCCTATACTTTGGAAATTTGAGACATTTGTATTTTAGGGGTTTATTTAATTATACATTTATTTCTTATTTTTTGGGTGAAACATGTATATTTATTTTAAAGTGTTTTTTTATTTTTTTAACCCACAATGACTTGAGCCTTCCACTTACACCATCCCCTGGGATGGTAGAAGCATAGGCACCGTATACCGCTACAGCGGCTATTTTAATGAGAAAAACACTTTTTTTTTCATTTAAATATCGTGGAACTCCACAGGCGCAGTAGAGGTGAATATAGACACAGACGATGGGCAGCGTTGCCCGTCTTTCTGTGCTCGCTCCCGTTTTGAGCATGAGCAGTGCTCATTTTGGCTATGCTTTTGTCTGAAAAACAGCTCTGAACCCGGACGATTATATCAGAGTGCTGGTCATTTAGACTGCTTCTCTCTGCCATGTTACCTGTTGTTTGGCCCCAGCTGGAACCTTGTCTGTGTTTTTCAGGTTTACCCGTTTATTGCTTACCTTTACTTACTTGTTTAGTGTGCTTTATTTATTCCTGGTTCATTCTGTTCTTGTCCATCCCTGGAACCTGTTATCAGTATCTCACTTGCTCTAGTCTATGCCTCAGTCCTGTATTACCTCAATATCTGGTGTTTCTATTTCTAACCATCCCTTTGTACCATATCTCTGTATTTGAACCTGCTTGTGTCATCGTTGTATCTGTTCCATTCCTTGTAATTCTCAGCTTTCCATGTTTTGTTTTGAACATTCTGATAAAAGATAGGATGAATTCCATGATGAATGGGGAAAAAAAAAAAAGCAAACTAAACTTTGAGATCTGATCCTTGTCAAGACGTGTTCAATTCTTTTAGCAGTTGCGTTGTATGTAAATTAAACTTAAATGTATTTAAGGTTTGTTTATAATGCATTTAATAATGTTTGAAGTTTCTTCAATCTCCTTATTTTATGCTATGCTATTCTGTGTCAAGATCCAGTATAGCATGCAGACAGTGGACGTAGATGGACGGACAACAAAGAAATTAATTACCAACCTCAAACCTAAGACACAATACACCTTTATTCTTACAAGTCGTGGGAACACTATGAGTGGCCTTCAACAGAATGTTGCTGTTCGCACTGCCCCAAACATGTTGGGAATGAAACCAATGGTGACTCGGAAGCCAGAATTAGATGGTAGTATAACAGTAGTTCTACCAGATATGGAGACATCAGAATCTGTGAGGTAAACATGGTTGTCATTAAGTAAATTATTACATTTCTAATGTTATACTTTATGCTGTACTTTCTTGGTGTGTAAAATTATATACAATGACACAGGCAATAATAATTCTTAGTTGTATGAAATTATGTTTATAATGCAGATGGTAACACTTTTAATGAGATTACATTTTTTTGGCTAAAATATTACTGAACTGAACATTTTCGGGGCTGTATCTGGACAGGAGACGATGCAAAGGTTAGTTAGCTGTAATTGGAGCAACACGAGTAGTTATGAATGAACTGGTAATAGCTGGTAATAACTGGGAATGAACTGGGTAGCTTTGAGACCAATAGGTTGTGACCATTTAAGAATGATTTCTACTTAAGCAGGGTCTATAGGCCTGTTCCAGAGATGATCTTACCCAGAAAGGACTTCTTTCAAATTGTCCTCCAACTTGCAGTATAGCTTATTCTTTTATAGGCAGAGTAATACTTCTTGGAAGTGTTTGCGATGTGACACAGTATCTAAAATATCAAAATGTCATCAAGATAAATGAAGACAGATTGATATAGTAAATCTTGAAACACCTCATTCACAAAGCTTATACCACAGGATGCATGGCCATAATGTCCCATCCTTCTTCTTAACAAAGGTGAAACTGGTGCCCGCTGGAAAGGAGGAAAGAAAGATAACTATATAAACTATGTTGTAGATTTTAGCCATGGTAGGGGACTTGGTCTCGAGAGGGTAAAATCTACACCAAAAAAAGATTTTCACTGGGTGGAGTTGAGTGGGGCAATCCCACAACCTGTGAAGAGGAAGGATCTACATTTTGCAGAAGACATTCACATAAGATGTCCCTCTGTAACGATAGTAGTACTGATAGGCATGGAAGACTGGTGTACATTGTGAAGTCAATGGGACTAACCATACTGTCCCCAAATTAAGTATCTGTGGGAATCCAGACTAGAGACATGGAGGTGCAGTCATGTTAATCAATCTCAGGATGATGGAATTTACTGCCTCAGTATAACTAGGAAGGAAAGCTTTTCTTTATTAATGAAAATATGAAGAGGAATGCTTCTATACAACCCCCGGCCTTCCTGGACCATATTCCCTTCAACAGCAGTTAAAAATAGAGGTTGAGTTAAAGCTTTCACTGGTATCTGAAATCTCTCTATTTTCTAAGCAGATATGAAATTATTAGCAGCACCAGAGTGCAGAATACAGGGATGGTAGTGACCTTGCAGTGGATGTGGAGTTCAGGGTCAGTCTGTTTTTCTCCATTTGTGTCAGCTGAGGATGTCCAATTTGCATCGTTTTCTCTGTGACGGTGGAGGGAACTGAGTTTGAGGTGCTAATTTGAATAAAGACCTTTGTGACTGTTCCTTCTATCTTCTCATCTTTATTACAAAGCGAAATCAGTTCTTCCAGAGTAGTAGTTCTTCTGTGATAAGTTCACCTTTAAAATGGTCTATAAGACCTTGGAAGGTAAGGTACAAAACTGGTCTGCATACTGACCAGCTGTAATTTCTACAGGGAAGATGAATTGGATGCAGGGTCTATTTCACTGGCATATCAGTACTATATCAGCCATGCAGAGATGGTAAAATGGATATACTAGCAGCCCAGATTAGCATAGCTAATACCTGAGTGTGGACTCTAAGCCATTACTGATTTTCATTAGAGCCCCCTGATGGTGGGGATGAAATTTTCTGAAAGCAGGATGCAGCCCCACTCGACAGCCCTAGGTGTGGTGATGGCAAGACTGAAGAGAAGTCCTATAGACAGGATTAGAGTACAGGCAGTGATCACTGCTCAGAGCAGAGTTTAAATCTCAGGCATGATGAAGAGACAACACCCAGTGATGTCAGACTGACATGAGCAGAAATCGTATGACAGCAAGGTGTTTTTTATGGCTCTTAGTTTACCTTGTTTTAGAAGACTTTACATACCCATTTACCAGCTGTCTCTACCATAAATATTAACTTATTTTTTCATTGTTATTTTTAGTTCTATTTATTTATTAAATCATACATAACTACTTTCCCATTGAATTTTCTCCATCAGATTGTAATTAATTACCCCTGATGATGCCATATTGGTACCGAAACAGCCATTGAGAAGACATTTTATTTATTAGCACTGTCTGGATGTACAGTCTGAGAATTATTTAAATGGAAAAGTAACCCAGTAATACCCACAGTGGGTCTATCTGTGTGCTTTAAATGCAAGGGCTGGTTTTTAGTCACTGTTTGGATCTTGTGGAAAATAATATTAAATTGCTGTATGATGATCAAAATGTATCATTTAAGCATGGGATCATTGTAAGAGGGTACAAGAAACCTCCTCTTTCTGGGTCTTGCAGTTCATGTTAACTGCAATAAATCGCAAACTTATCAATAAGAAGGCAATGATCTGCACAATGAGGGTACTGAGCGGTCAGTGAGCTAATAGGTAGCATGGCTCCCTTTGGATATAGAAATGGGAAAAATTAATCAAGTCTGTGGTGAGCCTAATGCATAGATTTCAAACACTGCTTTTAAAGCTTGTTTGTGGACACTCATAGGCATTAATGTGATTTCTGATAAAACTTGTTTTAATATTCTACATACTGTAATGTGGAAATGTATTAAAATAAAATAAATATCATTACAGAACCTGATGGTATATACTCCAGATATACATTTGATTACGTTTTACTCCCTCTTTTTCAGGAATTACTTTATAGTAGTAGTACCTTTGAAGAAGTCACGTGGACAGTTTCTAAATCCCTGGGGTAGTCCTGAAGAAATGGATTTAGAGGAGGTAAGACAATCAGTGCACTGTACATAGTGTTTATGGGCCTCCTGTTCCTTTATTTAAATGTTGTTTCTTTTACATTGGGGCTTGAATGTAAACATAAATATATAATCACCATTTCCTTGGGGAAACGAGTTGTCCCATGGGAACTAATAAATTAATGTCTCATGGTAGACAATAGTAAGTTTCAAGAACTAGCAACTCTGTAGAACTTGTGGTTCTACAAGTGTATCTCAGATGTGACTATGTCTCGAACAAAATTTTTTTTATTAAAAATGTCAACAAAAAATATATGAGAAAAATAAAAACAGAAACAGAAAAAATTGCAATATAGCAATGTGAAATATTAAGTACAATGGTAATTTTGATATGAAAAATAAAGGTGTATGACGTTAAGTGATGTGTTCTGATGTGTTAAATTCAAGTTGTTCAAAAAGAAGATCCAAAGATATATTACTTATTATTGTTTTATGTTCACGCTTTCCCCAAAGTTATTTTACATGCCTGTTTCCTCTCTATGTCCACTCTATGCAGATGGTGTGGAAGGTGTATATTGAGGTGGTTTTACTGTAAAAAATAACATATTCTTCTATTTTAGTTTTTCTTTTCTATGTTTGGGATCATTCTAGAGGCCACTTACAGTCTATAGTGTCAAAGTGTGGATTGCGTGATGCAAAGAATAGGTGTAGACTCCTCTAGAAGGGATAACTGTTTTGAAGGTGGTATGAATATTTCATGGCTGTTATACATTATAATTTTTTGCTCTCTTGCTGAGTTTGAATTGGTTCATTTGCAATTTAGGTTAGCACAAATTTGTAAAATAAAAACCAAAATAATATGCCATAACCTACCTGCCCGATGGCTCGTCCCTTAGCAAACATGAACTATTTGTTAACTATTTGAAAGATCACCAGGAGCTATGGTAGGAACACATTTTTGCCATTCAGAAGATTTCCCTATCATGGAAGAAATTAAGCACTTATTGTTATGCAAAACTGCACCCACTTAAATACTAGTATATTGTAAATTATGTTTTCTATGTTGTATATTTCAGTTAATTCAAAGTATAACAAAGCAACATCGTCGAAGTGTCCGTCATTTAAAGCATGCAGAGTTTCCCAAGCCTTACATAGCTGCCCGGTTCCAGTCTCTACCTGGGCACTTTACACTTGGTGACCAGAAAATTCATGATGGATTTGAGAACAAGGCATTGGAAGTTGGACAACGATATGTTTTTTTCATATTGGCAATGTTGGAAGGGGCAGAAGCGGTAATTATACATGATCTATTCTGTTTTATTGTTATTATTGGGCTGGATCCAGAACTAAGAAAGGCTGTAGTTTTATGTAAGCTGCTTGCGCTCTTTGATTGTACTGCGTATGCATGTAGATGTTACGCAATGCAACTCTGAACATACAGAATTGGTTTCCGTATGTTGGGGCGTGAAGTCCGCCGTACCTTCAAGTCGGTTGCAGTCCCTGGTTAGATAGTTTCATTTCCGAAATAGGGACATCCGAAAGTTCCTTTTCAATGTCCAACGGTGGTTAAAGAAAATTAAGATAAATAAAGCTTCAGGCCCTGATGGCATACACTCAAGGGTTCTCATGGAGCTACATTCAGAAATTGCTAGAATGTTGTTTTTAATTTTCATAGACTCAATTTCATCAGGCTGTGTACCAAGGGATCGGTATTTGGCAGATGTAGTGCTGTTGTTTAAAAAGGGAATAAGATCACAACCAGGTAATTATAGACCTTTAAGTCTGACATCAATAGTTGGGAAACTGTTGGAAGGTATTCTAAGGATAATATACAGGATTTCTTGATGTGCAATAAGATTATTAGTGGGAATCAGCATGGGTTTGTAAAAGATAGTTCATGCCAAACTAACCTAATTAGCTTCTATGAGAAAGTTAGTTTGAACTTAGACCAGGGTAGTGCAGTGGATGTGGTCTACTTAGATTTTGCATAAGCCTTTGATACAGTGCCACACAATAGATTGGTCCACAAAATAAGGGAACTGGGTCTAGGAAACAACATTTGTACTTGGATCAAAAACTAGTTGGAGAACAGGGAACAGAGAGTTGTGATAAATGAAACTTTTTCTAATTGGTCAAAAGTTTTAAGCAGTGTACCTCAAGGTTCTGTGCTGGGATCACTCCTTTTTAATATATTTATTAATGACCTTGGTGATGGTTTAGAGAGCAAGGTTTCCATTTTTGCAGATGACACCAAACTATGTAAGGTAATAGATTCTGAACAAGATGCAGCGTCTCTGCAGAGAGATTTGAATAAACTGGAGGATTGGGCAGCCAAATGGATGATGAGGTTTAACATAGATACATGTAAGATTATGCATTTAGGAATCAAAAGCAAGCATGCAATCTATACATTAAATGGGGTACATTTAGGAGAATCTTTAATGGAGAAGGATTTGGTAGTGCTTGTGGACAACAGACCTAGCAATAGTGCTCAATGTCAAGCAGCAGCTGCAAGGACCAATAAAGTATTAGCATGCATAAAAAGGGCATAGATGCAAGGGAAGACCGTAATTTTGCCACTATATAAATAATTGGTAAGGCCTCATCTCGAATACGCAGCTCGGTTCTGGGCACCAATCCATAAAAAATACATTTTGGAACTAGAAAGGTTTCAGAGAAGGGTGACAAAGTTAATAAAGGGTATGGAGTCATTGAACTATGAGGAAAGGCTAGCCAGTTTAGACATGTTTTCTTTAGAAAAGAGGCATCTAAGAGGAGATATGATCAATATATACAAATACATCATAGGTCAATACAGAGAACTTTCAAAGGAACTTTTTACTCCAAGGCATCCACTAAGGTTAGAGGAAAGGGAGTTTCACAAACAGCCAAGGAAAGGGTTATTTACAGTAAGGGCAGTCAGGATGTGGAATTCACTGCCAGCAAAGGTTGCAATGGCAGATTCACTTGATATGTTTAAGAAAGGATTAGATACATTTTTTGCAGAAAAGAACATCCAGGGTTACCAGGACTGCAAATTTAAATGAATGACACTAGTGGAGCCAGGGAGAAATAGGACGGCCATCTTGGGTCAGCAGGGATTTTTATTTATTTATTTTTCCTGATTGCTACAGTTTGGAGGAGTTTGGTAACTTAAATATAAATATTGGGATCGCAGGAGATCCAAAATAGGTTGAACTTGATGGACTGGTGTCTTTATTCAACCTCATCAACTATGATGTCCCTATTTCGAATAGGGTATTAGTTTATAATTTTTTTTCAGAATGGGTGAGTATGCCGATCGGCATATGTCACGACCCTGACCTCACCTGAGGCTTTCGTGACTTATCTGGGGCTCAAGGGTTTAATCACAACAGCCACCTGGTCTGTTCTACAATGACTAAGGCCCCTTCTCCCACCCCAAATATGACTTATTACCAATGAACTGCCACCACCAAGACTGTTCACCGGAGGTCTTAGGTTCTCCTTTACTCAAATCAAACACAGTTATGCTTTTTCAAAATGATCATCAACCCAGAATGACCTCTTCTGTTACCCTTCAGTAGCGTTTAATAACTGAGCTGGTCTGACACGTGAATCCGTAAGAACACAGAGACATGAACTTAGTAATTGATATTTAATATGATAATAATCACAATGCTTAGTTACAGAGAATAACAAAATAGACATACGATATGCAAAACAGTTTCTTCTAAAATAAAAGGGAAAACACAGAAAGACTTACACACACGAACCGTCTGGATCGGGACAGACCAGAAATCAGGGTCACCTCTTCCGTTTGGATGTCCCATGAAGTGAATCCTGTGTATGTATCATACACACTATTTTAAAGACCAAAACCTGCTCCTCTCTTTTTCCGAAATCTAGCTTTTATGGCCCCCCTAATAAACTGATCAATTTACAACAGTGCCCTAACCTGACCATCTTGTTCTGCCCCACTACATTCAAGGTATTTCCATGAATCACCAGACCCTGGCCAAACAGAGGTCACTCTATAGTTTGATATTAATTGATACCCCTGGTATTTGATTATATCCTGACAGCATACGTCACCCATTCTGATTCGAAAGCGCTGCCGCCCCTACCGCAGGACAGCAGGGAAAGGTGAGTAACCTCCCCAGGGTGCGGGGAAGGGAGGGTTAGGGTCAGGCTGCAGGGGAGGGAGGGTTAGGGTCAGGCTGTGGGGAAGGTTAGGGTAATGAGAGGGGAGGGTTAGAGTTAGAATTAGGGGAATGGTTTGGGTACTTTTTTGCCTTACCTTTCGGAGCACCGAAAGTTTGGTGTTCCGTGGAGCAATTGCTATTCCTCATCAAGGCATATGCAATCGAAATTTTGAAGGTTTCGTACTGGCTGGGAGGAAACGGGCTGTTCTTTCCGCGAACCCACACCCCCTTCAAATACATGCTGTCTGGGTTGTAGGAGGCATTTAAATTGTACAATATGAGCTGCCTTAGGCACTTCTGTACGTATGAGCATTCTGCATGCATAGCAATGCACATGGAGAAGTTAAGGTTGTGTTATGGACACAGAAGTCACCTAAAGTGCGTAATCTAGTCTGGATCAGGTCCATTATTAATATCATTAATGATACATAAATCCACACTTGTGAGTACAAAATAGTTCACAAAATAACAGAGATATTGGAGCATTAGCTCAGGATTTATAAACTAAGCAACCAATGTTAATTACATGAATACATGAATTATAAGCTTGATTTTAAGAAGTCATTAACAGATACAGTTTAAACATTTCCATAACAGGTCATTTTATCAGCTGATTGGCACGATAATTGTATAGCATTAGATATAGCCTTCCTTTACATTGCAGACTTTTGGCATGGAAAGCTTGCCACACACTATACCAGCTCCCAAATTAAAACTTTTTTATAGACCTTATTGTTATCTATTTTTTTCCTGCAGAAGATGTTTGCCGCAAGTCCGTACTCAGATGCCATTCAAATTGAAGATCCAGATCCCCAGCCAATAACCGATGGGGAAGAAGGTCTAATTTGGGTTATTGGTCCAGTCCTAGCTGTTGTTTTTATAATCTGCATTGTCATTGCTATTCTCCTCTACAAAAAGTAAGATAATTAAATACTACGGTTTATTGCATCAAAGTATTTCAATCATTTGCATACTTTTTAACAGTTATTTACAACTGGTAAAATGTAGAAAGCTTATATCATTTCACAAAAAGTATAATGTATTAAATGACCAATGTAACATAAATCATAGAAAAGGTTTTGATACAATACAGGTGAAACTGGAAAAATTTGAATATTGTGAAAAAGTTCATTTATTTCAGTAATTCAGCTTAAAAGGTGAAACTAATATATTATATAGACTCATTACATGCAAAGTGAGATATTTCAAGCCTTTATTTGTTTTAATTTTTTTGATTATGGCTTACAGCTTATGAAAACCCCAAAATCTAAATCTCACAAAATTAGAATATTGTGAAAAGGTTCAATATTCCATGCTCAAAGTGTCACACTCTAATCAACAAATTAATTCCAAACACCTGCAAAGGGTTCCTGAGCCTTTAAATGGTCTCTCAGTCTCGATCAGTAGAATTCACAATCATGGGGAAGACTCCTGACCTGACAGTTGTGCAGAAAAGCATCATTGACACCCTCCACAAGGAGGGAAAGCCACAAAAGGAAATTGCAAAAGAAGTTGGATGTTCTCAAAGTGCTGTATTAAAGCACATTATTAGAAAGTTAAGTGGAAGGGCAAAGTGTGGAAGAAAAAGGTGCACAAGCAGCAGGAACGACCGCAGCCTGGACAGGATTGTCAGGAAAAGGCCATTCAAAAGTGTGGGGGAGCTGCAAAAGGAGTGGACTAAAGCTGGAGTTAGTGCATCAAGAGCCACAACACACAGACGGATCCTGGACATGGGCTTCAAATGTCGTATTCCTCTTGTCAAGCTGCTCCTGAACAACAAACAACATCAGAAGCGTCTTACATGGGCTAAAGAAAGAAAGAACTGGTCTGTTGCTCAGTGGTCCAAAATCCTCTTTTCTGATGAAAGCAAATTTTGCATCTCATTTGGAAACCAAGGTCCCAGAGTCTGGAGGAAGAATGGAGAGGCACACAATCCAAGTTGCTTGAAGTCCAGTGTGAAATTTCCACGTCTGTTTTGATGAGGGAAGCCATGTCATCTGCTGGTGTTGGTCCACTGTACTTTATTAAGTCCAGCGTAAACGCAGCTGTCTACTAGGACATTTTAGAGCACTTCATGCTTCCTTCAGCAGACAAGCTTTATGGAGATGGAGACTTTATTTTCTAACAGGACGGCACCTGCACACACTGCCAAAGGAACCAAAACCTAGTTCAATGACCGTGGGATTACTGTGCTGGATTGGCCAGCAAACTTGCCGGACCTGAACCCCATATAGAATCTATGGGGCATTGCCAAGAGAAAGATGAGAGACATGAGACCGAACAATGCAGAACAGCTGAAGGACGCTATTGAAGCAACCTGGTCTTCAATAACACCTCAGCAGTGCCACAGGCTGATAGCATCCATGCCACGCCACATTGAGGCAGTCATTCGCGCAAAAGGGGCCCAAACCAAGTACTGAGTACATATGCATGATTATACTTTTCAGAGGGCTGACATATCTGTATTTAAAAACCTTTTTTTTATTGATTTCATGTAGTAATCTAATTTTGTGAGATTTTAATTTTGGATTTTTCGGAAGCTGTAAGCCATAATCAACAAAATTAAAACAAATAAAGGCTTGAAATATCTAACTTTGCATGTAATGAGTCTATATAATATATTTGTTTCACCTTTTAAGCTGAATTACTGAAATAAATGAACTTTTGCACAATATTCTAATTTTTCGAGTTTCACCTGTATGTGCATTGTTCTGGTGATGAATCAAAACCCAGATGCAAAACTAATAATTTATACTGAAAATAAAGCAAAAGTGGTAAACCATACTGCATTAATCTAAAATTCCCACGTATTATTTGTCCAAAATAACCTGTAAATTACAATACCACAATAGTCTCATTATGATGATTTATTACATGCCCTTAGAGTTTAGAATTTGTTTTTATAATAGTAAGACTAAAGACAAATATTCATTTAAATTATACAGATTAGTAACATACTTAATATAATGGAAGTTAGCCTAATATACAAGTGTGTATTGCCCTGACACTATAATAGAACTGCAGCTATGATGAGTTGGTAATAGTCTGGGGAGCTATACTGTGTAAATGGCAGCTAAAGGTACTTCTGTCTTGTTTTCTAAGGGCCTAGGCAGTGAGTATAAGGAACTTGTCATAACTGCATTTCTACAGAAAAAGGAAACAGCGCTTGAAAAATATTTTTATAAAAAATATAAATATTTGACTTTGATAATACACACAGAGAACGTCATTAACAACTGCTGCCAGAAAAACTCATTTATTTGAATGATACCTTTAAAAAACGATTGAAAGCCACAATCAAAGTATATACGTGTATATACAGGTATATTATTATTATTATTATTATTATTATTAATATGACACCTAGACCATACACTGGAAATAAATTGGTTAATATTGCACCATAGTCCTATAGTTTTTAACAATCCACTTGGAGTTGGTATGTTGTAGCAAAACAGTATCTATAATATATCCAATTTCCCCTGGTGGGAATAAGTATGTGTAGTATTTATAGACGACAATAAATCCTTTAGTCTTACCCTGATGTACCTGCTTTCTGAAGGCAAATAATTAATCTATGTCCGGTACGGGACTCTCCCAGGTGATCAAACTGGGCAGTCAGACCGTGCTATTTCTGCAAGCATATATCCGAGTTCCAGATTTACAACAATTAGCTGGACCGCAGATATAATGAATTACCGGCAGGCTCCTGGAGTTCCGAGTCACAGCTCACTATATAGAGCTACCTCCGTCCGTCTTCTGATGGCAAATCTAATATATCTGCTCCAAATCTCTAATGGATGAACAAGGCAAGTAGCAGTTCAGATATCCGGTGTGTCAGTCATATAACCGCTGTCGTGTTTCGTCTGATCACCTCAGACTTTTTTAAAGCGAATGAAGGTGCACAGTCCCCCACCAGGGGAAATTGGAGATATTATATATACTGTTTATTTCCAGTGTATGGTCTTTGATTGTGTTTTTAAACCGTTTTATAGGTATCATTCAAATAAATGAGTTTTTTTGCCAGCAGATGTTAATGCTGTTCTCTGGGTGTATTATCAAAGTCAAATATTTATATTTTTTTATAATAATGTTTCAAGCGCTGTTTCCTTTATCCTGTATTTTTATACTCCGAGAGGGGGTTCTGAGGAGGTGAACATACTCCTCTCAAACAGCTGCTATAATTAGTTAAATTGTTATATACATATTTTTTGGTATATATAACTGCATTTCTGTTATAGTATTAGGGCAATAGCCATACATATTTTAGGGGTACTAGATTGGCTGCTACTGTCTCTGATCACATAGCCTTTCTTTCCTAATATAGCCCAGGTATATTTTTTGCCAACAAGAGAGTCCATTTTTCTTGGTGGTCACTACATTATGTTAATTTAATTATTGTTATAATTAACACTGACTGGAAAAAAGTTAGAGAAATTGCGTTATTGTACTGACTTTGTTGTTTTTTTGCTTTATAATCTAATTTATAATCTAACTTTATAATCTAATCTTTTGGTTTTCTTTTGAAACATTCATTGGTTGTAGAGTACTTTAATTTACTATTTACCATGTTTGCAGTGCAGGAGTCCTGCCCATTTTAGCGCTGCCAGCACTAGGCTTTACCAACATGGGCTGCTAAAACCATAGAGGGGGGTACCCCAACGTAGGGTTCTCATCATGAATCCAGACCGCTCCATGGTTGTTTCACCCAGGAGGGGTCAGACCCACAACAAAACTGTGCAGGTCCTTCTCCTGGGCACAACCAGCCCTAATACCAAGTAAGCTTGGATAGCGGGGTATTGTGTTAAAAATAAAATTTAATCATTTTGTCTTTCCTGCACAACAGGTTCCAACATAACCAACATAGTTTCCCAAAATAGCCACCCACCAGGACATGGTAGCGCTTGTAAAACACCAGTGCCACCATGACACTGGCATCAGTATTGAAGTAAAGCAAAATGTAAATAAACACAGTGTTATTCTAAATACCTCTAATTAAAATGACAACTCCCCAACACCTTTCTTTTACGCTGAAGGTCTTTCATAATGTCCATGTGTATTTCTGCTTTTAAATTAAACTGTGGCTTGGCACCAGATAACCTGCTCAAGCAGGCGTCCCATTGTTAATAAGTCAGCACTGTAACGCTGAATTTAATCAATAGTGGTCCACATGCTGTGAATAGCTTTAACTCTGGGATGATTGAAATGCTGTATGAGTCATCTCAGGGTTAACAGCATGTTAAGCATTATTGATTACATTCAGTGCTGACTCATTAGTTACAGAGTGGTGCAGTGGTTCTCTGTTTTTTTTTACAAAGCATTATTGGATTAAAAGCAGAAAGACATGGGTATTATTTTGTTCCTTATTAAAGCTTGAAAACCCTCTTGTCTATGTTAAAGCAGAGCAAATGTGGGGTGTTGGTGACAGTTTATTTAAAAACATTAAACTTGTGTTTTGTCTTTATTTACATTTTTCTTTGTTCCACTACAGATGCCAGCATGCCCTGCATCTTTTATGGACACATGTCTATAGCCTGTAGTAGCACTATTGGCACTAGGGCTAGTTGTGTCCAGGAGGGGAAACCCACCTGGGTAAACCAGCCCTTGAATTACGGTGGAGGAGACCACATCTCTCAACCAGCACCAGGCTTGTACAGCGCTAGTACAAGTTTATTTACTATTTATTTTTACTATTGTGTCTGGACATATATATATAAATTAATTATTTATATGAGCTGGGCTGAATATTTACATATGCATGTCCAGCATACAATTATTGGGCACCCATTTATCAAGTGATCTACCTGATGATTGTTTTTATGCAGCTTAAAAGTATTCATTGATAACTTTCATCTCAGTAATATACAGTGTAGATAAACTTTATTCAAATAGCTGGTTTCAAGCATGTTTCTTGTTTAGCTAGTAGGAAGCATATTAATGGTACATGAATAAGAAGCTTCAATTTACCTGCTGCTAAACAAATTCAGTCTTTATTTATTCTTTAGATAAAGACTGTTTAGAGGTAATTGTGTACAACAATCTAAAAAAAAAATATGCTAGAGGTGGTTTTATGCTTTATTTATCTGATGACAATTTTCAGTCTATATCACATTAAGCTATATAGTACTAAATACTTATACTTAAATCGTAATTCTCTCTTAATCTTGTCTTTGTTTCTTAAGGATTGCAAAACTATATCCCCTTTTTTAGATTTAGTGGGAATTTTATTAACTTTTCCACAACTTAAGAGCTGTTCACTTCGATTTAAACCTCATCCCAATGCACATAGCTTTTGAAAGGCAAATTACTTATTGCGCTTATTCAGACATACGTTTTGCATGTGACATTTGCTATTTATTTTTTATTTCTTTCTTTATATAAAGGCGAGAAGGAACTTTATCTTTAAACTATCTTATGAAAATTTGATTCAGTCATATCTTAACTGCCTCCTTTTAAAAAAATATGTTTGTCCTAGATGCCATGATTAATATTATATGAATAGTGTTTGTGTTTAAAAAAAAAAAAAATGGAATATAACATGTTTTCTTTCTTCTTTCTTTTTCTTCATGAATAGCAAACCAGACAGGTAAGATTCATTCAAATATCTTCCCCCTTCCTTTTTAACTGGGTACAGGAAAAGGGAGACATTATCCTCATTTTACACATTCATTTGTTTCAGAAATGTAAAAAAAAAAAAATGTTATTGTATAAGTTTATTGTGTACTCTTTCCATTTTCAAGTAAACGGAAAAACTCGGAACCTAGGACTAAATGTTTGTTGAACAACGCAGAGATCCCTCCCCACCACCCTACTGATCCAGTGGAGATGAGACGTATTAACTTTCAGACTCCAGGTAATGGCAGATATTTCTTAAGAGTAAGACTTTGCTGATATCTTTTCCAACAGTTAGATAACATCTACGTCTTTACAAGGTTACACCTTCTTAGTCGCATGTATTGAATATATAACTAATTAAAACACTGTTTTTTTCTGCCTTATTCTGTTTTTACCATTATTCACAATTCATTATTTCTTAATTGCTAATCATACGGCTTATGTAATTTTAAGGGCAAGATTTATTAAGCTGCGGATTTGGAAAAGTGGAGATGTTGCCCACAGCAACCAATCACATTCTAGCTCTCATTTAACTATTACATACTAGTGAATGTCAGCTTGATCTGATTGGTTGCTATGGCCAACATCTCCACTTTTCCAAACCCACAGCTTAGTAAATCTGGCCCTAAATCTTCATAAATAATAAAACAATTACCAGTTGTAAAGTTTGAAATTTTTTAGGCGAGGTCAAATTTGAACTTTAACATTATTTTCTTGACTTTGCCCACTGTGTTACAAATCAGTCACAAGCATGGAGAGACAAAACATTTTTCTGATATAGTTCCATCATAATATGCTTTGCTTATTAACAAAAACATTACTTTTTTTTTATAAAATGTAAATGTCTACAGAGGTTGTGTGACACAGTGCATATTGGAACAGAAAGTCAATAATTAGCAAAATTGATTATTTTAACATTTTTATTACAGATCTTGTATGAGTGTATATCTACATTCTTAAAAAGCAAGACTCAGAAGACTCTAAGAGACAGCCATTAGCTTCATGCTTTAACTTTTTATATTAATATACTAAAAAAAAATTTATATTTGCACAAATTAAAGAGGCTACCTTAATAAAACACATGTTATCAGTATATACATTTTTATGTTATGAATAAATGTGCTAAAAAAAAAAAAACAGGTAAAATGATTTAAGGCAATTTTTTTTCCAAGAATTTCATGATAATGCCAAAAATGACAATATTGTAGTTTATGTGACACCAGAGCCGGTGCTAGCATGTCTGGCGCCCCCCTGTAAAAAATAAATTTGCACCCTTCACCTTTTGATTTGATAACCCCCCAGTATCCCCATTTTTGTGCCACCAGCCCCCTTTCCCAGTACTCCTATCATATGGCTCCAGCCCACCCCCAGTGCTCCTATCATGTGCCACCAGGCCCCCCTTTACTCCTCCTATCATGTGCCGCCAGCCCCCCCGGTACTCTTATAATGTGCCACTATTCCCCCCAGTATTCCTATATGAGCTGTCTGACGGTCTTCCCAAGGCTGTGCCGCATCCAACGCCTATGGCAGCGGGGTATAGCAGGCGGAGGGGAGTGACTCTTTGGCTTGTGCCCCTCTTCCGCGCTTACCCCGCTTACCGTGTTCCGCTGGCCCTGTGTGACACATTCTGTGTAAGAAACAATAAATTGAGCTGCCTAGAAACCAAAAAGTGTCAGATTTGAATACTGCAATTTCCTGCCGTATGCAACAGGCTACCGATCCGGCATTGGAGTCTGCTAACACCAATAAAAATTTAAGAAATACAAGAAAATATGCTGGATGTTGGAGTCTGCTAACACCAATAAAAATTTAAGAAATACAAGAAAATATGCTGGATGAACAGTTGCAACCGCAAATGAAATGCAATAGAGTGGCTCCTGATAAAAAAGTATATTTAATAATGTCACAATAAAAAATTACAATAAAATACAATTGCATAGGTCCCGGGACATATAACAAAGACTACCCAAGCATATAAAGCAAATAAAGATAACAATTGCAAGTATGCTTACTCTAGAAAAACAGTTTCACTGGTAATGTGTAAACTAGAGGGGGTTTAAATAACCTCCGTTGAATGACCTTCCTATTTGATGATATAATAAACAGCAACACCGAAACTAAATGATTCTTGTAAACAGTTGCGCTTGGTAGGAATATATAAAAGACCAGAGTCTAATGGAACAAGCTCTTGTTGGACTCCATAATAATACAATACTCCAGCAAACTGATGTTAATTGTGAAAAATGCACCAGAGGAGGATTAGATAAAACTAGATTACAGAGTAAATCAATAGGTCAAACCTGATCCAACGATGCAATGTCGGGCATACAACCACTCATGAAGATGTAACCACATCGGCTAGGTCCCGGCAAATAATTGTAGCCTCAGAAAGTAGGATCCAATTGATAACACGTGTTACTCTGCAAAAATCCTTGCAGCCTATTAGTAGTAAGAGCCAACGAGAGAAGTCTCCATAAATTGCGGTCAATGGAGGATAAAAAGTCCTGCTTTGCAAGTGAACTCCTATTTGAACAGTCACTCGTTCACATGGGCGGACAGCGCCGCACGGCTTCTTCCAGCCTCAATGTGTGGCAGTGTGGATCAAGCCAAATAAGTCGACTGGAGAGTGAGGTAGTCACACCGGCAGAGGTAGATATAAATGTCCTTTATGGAACGCTATACAGCAGCCTTGACGCGTTTCATCTCGCACTTGAGATTTCCTCAGAAGGAGTAAAGCCTATTCTGATCGTCCTGGCCTCTTTATGGATCAAACAATCAGGCTACACCTGATTGTTAACCCCTTAGGGCCAGACCGGGCTTTACCTAAACAAACAATTAATAAAAGTGACAGGAATATACCTATCTTTAGAAACAATTAATTATTTGTTAAAAAGAAGAAAGGTATCGGTAGACTTGCCTACCTATACTTAAATCAGGAGCCACTCAAAGTATATTACTCCACAACTTAATTAAATACATGTAATCAATACAAGAAATAAAACACAAAATAATGAACTCAGATAACAATCAATGGAAATAACAATAAAAATAAGAATAAAAAAGACCCCTATCAATGGACACCCCAACTACATTTGTTAAAAAATTAACATGATAGCTAGCTGATATATAATCATGTATATGGCAATAACCAATGAATATTATTCCAAATACAAATATTAATATTAATTAATATTAATTTGGCACTGATGTTAATGCACATTCTCCTGTCTAAATATACAAAGCCCACGCACTCAATGGGAATTACAACACAATAAAAATGTGAAACATTGAAAAATGGATGACATCCAATAGTTCCGTAATCCCGGCACCTTCACCACCATAAGATGTCACAGAAGGGCGGGGCACCACCTCACAACATAATATCTAACCGAAATCAAGATCAATGTTTTCATTGAGGCCCTTTGGGTACAGCGTATTAAGCGTATGTGTCCAGAATGCCTCTCTGACACAAAGAGTACGATACCTATCACCCCCTCTTTTTGTTGGTAGAATATGTTCTATACCAATGATCTTCAGATCTGAGATCCTACTGGCATGGTGGGAAACAAAGTGTCTTGCAACGCTGTGACTCTGAATGGCCTTGATAACATTACGTCTGTGTTCCAGAAAACGGAGTCGCAGCATGCGGGTAGTACGCCCCACATACTGGACTCCGCATGTGCAATATAGCATGTAGATCACATAATCCGTGTTGCAATTAATAAAATTCTTTATAGGAAAACGCTCCTTTGTAATAAAAGATGTAAAATGGGTAACTCTATGTCCAATAGAGTCACACGTTAGACACCTGGTCCCACCACACCTGAAGCATCCCTTAGTAGGAGGGGGTAGAGAAAATTTAGAATCACAAAGGCACAGATAGCACTTTTGAATAAAGGGTTAAAATTTGCCCCTACATCAACCCCTAACTACTTTGAATTATTTTTGGAATTAAATAAGTTTGTCCGGTCCCTATGTAGGCAAAAATATTTCCACCTTAAAAATAAGAAAGTTGGGTCTAATTTTGGAAATTGGGATTCTTTTGATTTGCTAGGAGTTAAAATGCTGGAAGAATTAAGGGAGGAAAGCGCCCAAGTGACCATGGCTGAACAAGCGGGTCCAATAGGGCAGGTAATTGACTCCAAAAGTGTAGAGCATAGTACAAATTCAAAGTTCAAAAGAAATTCCAATTTCTATCCTTTTCAATTTAAGAATGGGATTATCGATGCCTTTTATAAACAAACCCTGTCCGATTTTAAGAAATTGTGTGACAAGGAGAAAAAGATATCTATGTATAGTTCCAATTTAACCCACCAAGATCGTCAAGCTCTTGAGGAATTGACTAATGACCCTTCTATCATTATTAAGGGGGCGGACAAGGGGGGCGGTGTAGTAGTCCAGGATATAGATCAATATCTATTGGAAGCCAACCGCCAACTGTCTGATAAGAAATTTTACACCCGTCTTGAATCTAACCCCACTACTCCATTCCAACTTGAGTTACTTAACAATTTGAAACGAGCCCTGGACGATGGAGTCATAACCAAGCCTGAATTTGAATTTCTGTATCCCAAATTTCCTGTTGTACCGATTTATTATCATTTACCCAAAATTCATAAGTCGCTGGCCGCTCCGCCTGGCCGCCCTATAATTTCTGGCATAAATTCTTTAACGTCCAATCTTTCATTTTACGTTGATTCTTTTTTACAAAGTTATGTTGTTTCTCAGAGAGCTCACCTTAAGGACACGACTCACTTCCTACAGGTCATCGGGGAGGTGGAGTGGAAACCTACATATAGGTTTATCACTTGTGATGTCCAAGCTCTCTACACCAATATCCCGCACAGGGAAGGTGTAGAGGCGGTAGCTAAACATCTAGAGACCAGGGGTGAGCTTTCTGAGAAACATCAGAAATTTATTTTACAGTCAATTTCTTTCATTTTAACGCACAACTATTTTTTATTTAATAGTCATTTTTATTTACAAATCCTTGGGACGGCGATGGGGACCAGGTTTGCGCCGAGCTTCGCCAACCTATACATGGGCGCCTTTGAGGATGCCCATGTGTGGGGAGGTGGGGCCGACGCGCGCCTGGTCCTCTATCGCCGTTATATTGATGATATGTTTTTTGTTTGGGACGGCCCGGCGGAGTCGGCCAGCGACTTTATTAATACCCTTAATTCCAATAATTTCAATCTGTCATTCACCTTCACTCAACACCCTTCGACCATAGAATTTTTGGATATTTCTTTGTCTGTGGTTGACAATAAGATTGTTACATGTACCTATCAGAAACCTGTGGATACGAACAATTTTTTGGACTTTTCGAGTAACCACAGGAGAGTATGGTTATCTAATATCCCCGGGGGGCAGCTGCGAAGGATTCGTCGCAACTGCTCCTCGGTCGATACGTTTCAGGTTCAGGCTAAGGGAATGATTAAATCGTTTAGGGAAAAGGGCTATCCCACTGCGCTTCTTGATAAGGCGCTGGAAGATACACTAGTATTAGATAGGGAAGCTCTAATAAGACCTAAAACGATATCCAAGTACGGGAATGATGGTATGGGAGCTTCAGTGGATGGTAATATATCAATTCCAATTAAACCAGAGAACCAATATATGAATGTCTCTTTTGTCTCCAAACATAATAAGGCAGCCCACTGTATTAGTAAAATTATGAAGAATAACTACCGCCTCCTTAGATGCGACCCAGTACTTAAGTCTTGTTTGCCCGAACAGCCTAAGGTAATCTTTAGAAGGGCCAATAATCTTAAAAACATCATAGCTCCTAGTTTCTTTGATGCCCAAAGGAAGCTACAAACATCTCATACCTCGATAACAGATACTTCCGTTCTTTGTGATTCTAAGTTTTCTCTACCCCCTCCTACTAAGGGATGCTTCAGGTGTGGTGGGACCAGGTGTCTAACGTGTGACTCTATTGGACATAGAGTTACCCATTTTACATCTTTTATTACAAAGGAGCGTTTTCCTATAAAGAATTTTATTAATTGCAACACGGATTATGTGATCTACATGCTATATTGCACATGCGGAGTCCAGTATGTGGGGCGTACTACCCGCATGCTGCGACTCCGTTTTCTGGAACATAGACGTAATGTTATTAAGGCCATTCAGAGTCACAGCGTTGCAAGACACTTTGTTTCCCACCATGTCAGTAGGATCTCAGATGTGAAGATCATTGGTATAGAACATATTCTACCAACAAAAAGAGGGGGTGATAGGTATCGTACTCTTTGTGTCAGAGAGGCATTCTGGATACATACGCTTAATACGTTGTACCCGGAGGGCCTCAATGAAAACATTGATCTTGATTTCGGTTAGATATTATGTTGTGAGGTGGTGCCCCGCCCTTCTGTGACATCTTATGGTGGTGAAGGTGCCGGGATTACGGAACTATTGGATGTCATCCATTTTTCAATGTTTCACATTTTTATTGTGTTGTAATTCCCATTGAGTGCGTGGGCTTTGTATATTTAGACAAGAGAATGTGCATTAACATCAGTGCCAAATTAATATTAATTAATATTAATATTTGTATTTGGAATAATATTCATTGGTTATTGCCATATACATGATTATATATCAGCTAGCTATCATGTTAATTTTTTAACTAATGTAGTTGGGGTTTCCTTATGCCATTGATAGGGGTCTTTTTTATCCTTATTTTTATTGTTATTTTCATTGATTGTTATCTGAGTTCATTATTTTGTGTTTTATTTCTTGTATTGATTATATGTATTTAATTAAGTTGTGGAGTAATATACTTTGAGTGGCTCCTGATTTAAGTATAGGTAGGCAAGTCTACCGATACCTTTCTTCTTTTTAACAAATAATTAATTGTTTCTAAAGATAGGTATATTCCTGTCACTTTTATTAATTGTTTGTTCAGGTAAAGCCCGGTCTGGCCCAAAGGGGTTAACAGTCAGGTGTAGCCTAATTGTCTGATCCATAAAGAGGCCAGGACGATCAAAATAGGCTTTACTCCTTCTGAGGAAATCTCAAGTGTGAGATGAAACGCGTCAAGGCTGTTGTTTAGCGTTCCATAAAGGACATTTATACCTACCTTCGTATGATTGACTACACCACTTTCCAAAACATTTAATCATCCGGCTTGATCTACACTGCCACACATTGAGGCTGGAAGAAGCCGTGCGGCGCTGTCCGCCCATGTGAACGAGTGACTGTTCAAATAGGAGTTCACTTGCAAAGCAGGACTTTTTATCCTCCATTGACCGCAATTTATGGAGACT
>WWET01002180.1:183105-210003 GCA_011038615.1 Limnodynastes dumerilii
GCTGGCCAGTCTGGAATGAGTTTAGCAATGGCTTCCAATGAGAGATTATTAGTGGGGAGGAGCATAGTTGATTTCAGGAAGGTCATGTTATCCCAGACTTTCAGTGAGTCCCGCGTGGATGATAGCATGAGAGTGCTGGGTGGGCGAGCAGACCTCGGGGTCCAAAGGGCATCTTCCAGGGGGTATTCGGGGTACATAGCCCGTTCCATGTCCACCCATGGTTTTGTAGAAGAACAACGGGCCCAATCATGTAAAAATGCTAAGGTACAAGCCTCCTGATACTTAGCTAAATGGGGGAGGGCCACACCTCCGTACTGTTTAGGTAAAACCATTGAGGAATAGGCCAGTTTAGGGGACTTATTCTTCCAAACATAGGAGGACATGAGAGACTGGAATTTAGAAATGACAGATTGGGGCCACCCATACGGGATCGTACGGAAGAGGTACATAAGTTTGGGGAGGAGCATCATTTTAAAAGCAGCAATGCGGCCTAACCAGGATACCTCGAAAGTAAACCAAAGTCTCGCTAAAGTGCTTAATTGTACAAATAAGGGGGTAACATTGCAGTGGACAGCATCTGAAATGCAGGTAGGGATCTGTATGCCTAAGTAAGTTATGGAAGACGACTGCCAATTAAATGAAAATTTATGTCTGAGTTTGGACAGCATAGGGGCAGGGATATTAAAGGCTAGAGCATCCGATTTAGTCGCATTTAGTTTATAAAAGGAGGCTTCAGTATACCTCTGCAAAAGTTCCTGTAAATGTGGGAGGGACTCCATGGGACGGGACACAAACAATAAAATGTCGTCAGCAAATAGGCAAAGCTTGTGGTCCATCGACCCACAGCGAATCCCTGGAAAATTAGGGGAGGTGCGTATCAAAGCGGCCAAGGGTTCGATAGCTAATACAAAAATAAGGGGTGACATTGGACACCCCTGTCTAGTACCATTAGAAATGCTAAACGGGTGGGAAAGGAAGCCATTGCTAAAAACTTTAGCCGAGGGAGCAGAATATAGCGCCAACATGGAGTGCAAAATCTTGTCTCGGAAACCATACCTGCACAGAGACTCCCGCATAAAGGACCAGTGCAGCCTATCAAAGGCCTTTTCTGCATCTAAAGACAACAAAACACACTGGTCCTCAGTAAGGGAAAGCAGTTCAATTACATTGAACACTCTGCGTGTGTTGTCAGATGCTTGCCGCGATGGAACAAATCCCACCTGGTCCAGATGGATTAACTGGGGGAGGAGAGGGCTAATGCGATTCGCCAGGAGCTTCGCAAAAATCTTCAAGTCTGCATTCAGCAGCGCTATAGGCCTATAGTTTTTACATAGAGATGGGTCCTTGCCTGGTTTAGGAATGGTGACAATACGCGCTTCCAGCATCTCATTCGGGAACGAGTGCCCGTCAGATATCCAGTTAAAGAGGTCAAGCAGCAAGGGAGACAGCCTGTCCTCAAAAGCCTTAAAAAACTCGTTGGTGAATCCATCTGGACCAGGCGACTTGGCCTTCGGGAGCTCCTTAATGACTCTGGCCAGCTCCATAGGGGACCAAGGGGCGCACAAATTCAGTACCTCAGACTCTTGAAGCTGCGGGAGGTGTACACAATCTAAGAAATGCTTAATTGACTCTGGGGTCGGCTGGAAAATAGAGGGATCTGAGTCTAGGTTATAAAGGAGGGAGTAGTAAGTAGCAAATTCATCCGCAATAGCAGCTGGGTTGATAATTCGCCTTCCGTCCGAGGAATCTATGAATTTGCTTCTATTCTGGGCCTGTTTAGTGCGGAGTTTTCTAGCCAAGAGTTTGCCTGCTCGATTACCAGCTAGGTAAAATTTCTGTCGCAGCTTAGTCAGAGCGGCCCTAGTAGTAGCCATTAAGAGTTTTTGGAGAAGGCTACGTGCCTCCGCTAATTCCTTCTTGAGGGCACTGGAGGGGCAAAGTCGGTTTTGTTGGTCTAATAAAGAAACTTTGGCTTCCAGCGAGCTAAACCTTTGTTGCCTCTGCTTCTTTAGCTTTGCCCCAATTTGGATGGCCACCCCCCTCAGTACCGCTTTTAGAGTGCACCAGTGATTTGTTAGGGATGTGTCGGCTGGATTGTTGGTTTGGAAAAAAAGTTGCAGCGCCCCCAACAGCTCCTCTTTCGCCTCAGGAGAGGTGAGCAAGTAGGCGGGCATTCTCCAGTTCCTGGGAGGGCGGACAGTGCCCCCCAAGTCCCACGTCCATAAAAGCGGGGCGTGATCCGACCACGTAATTGGAAGGATCTTAAGGAAGCGGGATTGCTGTAATAACCACTTATCCGTCAACACCAGGTCTATGCGTGAGTATGAATTATGAACATTGGAAAAAAAAGTGAAGTCTCGCCCCTTAGGTTCCTGTACACGCCAAATATCGTAAAGATCGAACTCGGCTAACAATTTCCTAAAAGCTAGCGAGGGCGAGGAAGCAGCCAAGGGATGAGAAGCAGGGGGAGGAGGGGATTTATCTAGTCTGGGGTCTAAAACCAGGTTAAAGTCGCCTAGCATAATGGTTAAAGGCGCCTAGCATAATCAATCCACCCTGTCTATGTTTGTAGACCAACCCACAGAGGTTTCGCACAAAAGGGACTTGTCTAGAATTGGGACCATAAACTGTTACAATTGTGAGAGGCTTACCTTCCAGACAACCTATTAGAATAAGGAAGCGACCATTCTTGTCTGCAATTGTTTGTGTGAGATCAAATTGTAGCCCTGCCTTAAAGAGGATGGCCACCCCGTTGCGTTTGAACGGGGCATTGGCGGTATAACAAAGTGGATAGTGGTTATCTCTAAAGGTAGGAGGGTTAGCCGCTAGGAAGTGGGTCTCTTGGACCGCTACGACATCCGCTTCGTTTTTCCAGAAGGTGGTAAGAGCTAGCCTGCGTTTTTGGGGGGAATTTAAGCCTCTAACATTTAAAGAGAAAAATTTAACCATGAGTTATAACTATATAAACAACGAGAAAGTCCTGTCCAAGTAGTAGTTAAAGGAGTGGAGGCTGTCCTAAATAAAACTGCGGAAATACGAGTTTCATGGCGATGCGAGGGGGGGGGGGGAAAAAAAAGATGGCGATGCGAGGGGGGGGGGAGAAAGGGGCAAGATCTGAAAAGGGAGAAAAAAATGAAAGGACCCAGAATATAGGGCCAGATTCTTTACCGCAGGGGAAGAGGGGTTGTATGCGGTAAAACCACATGTGTGGGGGCGAAAACCTGTCGCCCACCCATATAGCTATAGAAAACATTTAACCAATTACCATACTAGCCAACAAATGACAGCAGAACAGAGCGAAATACCCCAGACAAGGTATAGTCTATGACAACAATATAACAATATGAACTAGGTGAACGTAGATTTAAGCATAAACTCGTCTATTATAATTATAGACTAGGGCATATTGTTAGCTAGGAAATGGCACTTAACAGCAAACACTAAAACCATCTGAAAAGCAATAAACTGATATAACATAAGAAATGCAAAATAGAGAAGAAGAGGAGTTAGTAAAGTCCAATAAGAACCTTTCCCGGACCGTCCGTTGGCACTGGATACACCGACTCATCCCACCTTGGACCATTCCGCTTGGAGCTGAGCAGGAGGACGCACAGGAGGTCGTGGTAGAGGAAGATTCCAGTCCTCCAAGAGTTTGACTCCTGCTTCCAGCGATGAGACGACATGGGTGGAATTATCATATTGGATCACCAACTTGACAGGGAACCCCCATCTGTAGGGGATGGCTTTGTCCCGCAAGATCGACGTAACAGGTTGAAAGGACCGACGTCTTGCTAAGGTAGCTGCAGAAAGGTCAGGAAACAGTTGGAGGTCCCCCACGGTGGAGTTTTGGTCGTCCCGTCTAGCAGCTTGTAACACCCGCTCCTTTATGTGGAAGAAATGCATACGGAGAAGAACATCTCTCGGGAAGTTCCCAATGGGGTTACGGGGTTTTGGGAGTCTGTGAATTCTATCAATAAGAAGGTTGTGGTCGGAAACGTCCGGGAGAAGCTTATGAAAGAGATCCAGAGTGAACTGTAGGAGGTCCTTGTTAAGGATAGCGTCAGGGATTCCCCTGATTTTGATGTTGTTGCGGCGAGAGCGGTCCTCCATATCTGCCAATTTATCACGTAGTTGCGACACCTCCAATTGCAGCGTATCATGAGCATTAATCAGGTCATTATGAGACGAGACTATCTCCTCCATCTTAGTCTCCAGATGATCTGTACGTTCTCCAATCTCAGATATCTCCTGTTTGATTTCCTGGACCGCTGCTTTCATTTCTGATGACAGATCTGTTTTAAAGGAGGTGAGGAGATTGTAGAGAGTTTTCCCCGTGAGGGGCGCTTCAAGATCTAGGTCAGTGGGTGTAGATTTAGGGGACGATGAAGAGCGTTTTTCAGGAGTCAGTGATGGAGCTTTTGGGGAACTGCTCTCTTGAGAAAGTGCTTTGGAGGAAGCCTTGGAGGCACGCGCAACCGGGAACCGGACTGGCGGAGGGAGAGGAGCCATTTTACACCTCTTAGGGGACATGGCGAGGACCAATAAAGGCTAATGTGAAAGAAAAGTTTTGTTTTGATTTGTATTCTATTTTTCTTTTTTGTTTTTTTGTTGTTTTTTTTTTTTTTGGTTTTTTATTTGTTTTTGTTTTTTTGGTTTTTTATTTGTTTTTTTTTTTTTTGTTTTTTTGTCCACCGCCTTGCTGCTAAATGAAGCGTATCTGGAGGAAGGTTAACAAATGTTCACTCTGTGATCTCCGTGGTGGAAAGGTACTCCTCTCTGGTAAGCTATTGAAGCATGTTATATTACAGGCAGATGGTCCAGTGTGGCTGTAGGCACTTCAAAGGCCACATGGGTGAGGGAAAGGTGAGGTGTCAACGCATCCTGGCGGGAGCCAGCGGAGGCAGAGGATAAAGCAGGTGAGTATGCAATTGAAGCAACAGAAGTATGAGATACAACCCCAGCTAGGTAGTGGGCCGGAGAGGCTGAGAGAACAGGGCAGTATAAATATACTTTGGGATGCTATTTGTGAAAGCCAACACTAGATGGTAGTAGAGTGCTGAATTACACCAATTCACTGAAGAAAAGTCACTGCACCCAGCCGTTATGTGAACTGCTGATATGTCACAGAAGTTGGATTTGAGAGGTCAGAGTCCCTTACCCAGAGAAATCCAAGTGTAGGAGGTAGGAGCAACTAATCCCAGGGCCAGGGGAGCTTTCTGCAACAGGTCCCTTGAATCCCTGCTCTAGGGCTACTCCTGGTGTCTTCTTACCGTCTCTGGAGGAAGGGGGGGAGGGTGAGCCAGACAACGACCCCCTAAGCACTGGTATCCCAGTATGTTGAAAGATACTGTCTCCTGGCACCTCCTAAATATACCACTGCACTTTGCAAGAACAGGGGGCTCCAGGTAACAGCGTCAGGTCCCTTCAGCAGTCTGGAATTCTGTTATTATAGCCACCCGGCGAGAAGGCGTCCCGCGGAGCACGAGGCAGGCAAGATGGCGGCCTGCCACTTCTCCCTCAGCCACAGCGGCCCTCCGGTGCGGTACAGAGCCTGGCACACGGGTCAGAGCAGGGAAAGTCCTTCAGCGCGAGGTCTCCTGCAGTAAACAAGACCCAGGGACTCCGTTTGGGGGGAAACAGAGGATAGAGGCCAGAGGGCCCAGCAGGAACAGGACGCACCTGTGTTCCACTGGGGGCTCCAGACAGAGCAAAGTCCTTGATCCACGTTAGGGGTTGTGAAGAGGGGAAGACTGGGACTGAATATGGTCCCTAGATTGCGGTGATTATCACCCTTTGAAGGTAAAATTGCCCGTTAAGCTGGAGAGCTCAAGAGGCACACGTCCGCTCACTCCAGAGTCCAAGCCACGCCCCCTATCCCTTTTTTCTTGTTTCTCTATTTTTGTTGGGTGTTATTCTATTTACTGGAAGTTTTTCCATTGCCTCAATAAATATGTTATATTATACACCTATACGAATTTGTCTCATTGCTGGCCTAGGGCTAAGTTCAGTACCTTTTCCATTTATACTTACATTTTTGGCCGTGCAATACGTTCCTCTACCATCATTTGTGTGCTGGTCTACTTCCTACAAGAAGTTTTTCTATAGTAATTCTTGGACCGTGCACCACACGTCGGACCTTCGTTTAGAAGTGTTCCCGCTTTTTTCCTTTATACTAAATTCTCCTTCATCTATTATTTGTTCAAGACTCTTTAATCCTCTTTATTATTCTAAGCATGTCACATGACACCCAAGAAGCTTACTCAGGCACCAAAAGATACACGAATGAAGAAGTATCTCAGATACTTTTTTCTAACACGGATGCTTTGGGCTTTGATTCTCAGACCCCTAGTGAAATTTATCAGGACCTGTTTAAATGAAAAAAACGTAGTGTTGAACTTAGACTACATGGGCTCACCTTATCCCAATACTACAAAGAACACTTAATCCCTTTTGGTTTCAGAATTAAGAACCAACCTACTTCAGGGCGGGGTGACAAAGAGTTCTGTGATTCCTGGTGTAAAATCCTCAATCAATGCTCATTAGATCTTATGGTCCTTGTAATAGCCAAAGTCAATACTGACATTACAAACATACAACTTGAAATAGACACCCTTGAACGCTTAGGACACCCTATTCTACAAAACGATACTTCCTCTGACTGTTATATGTCCCGGGACCTATGCAATTGTATTTTATTGTAATTTTTTATTGTGACATTATTAAACATTCTGTGTAAGACACATTTCAGTGAACAAAATATTTTTTGTACCACTATTTGCTGCATGAAAGAAATCAATCTATTTAAAAAAAATAACAAAAGAAAACTTTAGCTGAAAAAATATACCCCCACACATATATAGAATTACATTTATCAAAATGGAATTATCTTTGTAGTTCAGTGGTGGTATGGAAATTTAGCAGCACATGGAATTTATAATGTACAGTTAATGGGATACAGCCACAAATGTAAATTGATCATTTTGTCAATTCTTGCTCCTTTATAAATGTTCTGTGTTAAATGTAACTGTGGTTTTATTGTTAGTGAGTGTGATCCTTGCTGCAAGGGCCCCAATATTAGCTTTTCTACATACCTTACTTTCTTTATCTCCCATGGAAAATGGAAATTGGATTTTTGTTTTATTGGTAATATGTTAAAATATATTTAAGGAAAACAAAGTAATAAGTAAATGGAAATATATTTATTTCTCCTATATAATCATGCAACTAAATAAATAAATAAAAGGCAAACCTTTTTATATTGTGAAATGCATTTTCATCCTGTTTTAAGTTCTGCGGATGCCATCCATGTTAGGCTGTGCTTAGAATTCTGACATCACACAATAGACAGAAACAAACTCAGTGTCTGTTAATGCAACCCACTATGTGTTCTTGTGACTATGAAATAAGACAAACACAAGTTGTTTTTATTTCTTTATTTACTGTTCTTTGCAGATTCTGGTCTCAGCAGTCCCCTCAGTGACCATGAATTTGAAAGTTAGTTCCTGTCTGTTTTGTTTCTGTTTATTTTGGCACTTCAACTGCTGTTTTTACTTTTTTTCCCCCCTCTTTTTGTTCTAATTTTAGTTTAGTTTTGTTTTTGGTTTTTTTTTTCAGCATTCCTCCTTCTTTGAGCTGTTTACATTCCATTATTTTACTGCAACATTTCTGTGCCTGTCTTTGCAGTTATGCAGTTTAGAATAAAAATGTTCTAATGTGCAAATTGTCACTGTTATTTTATTGGGACGAAATACACATATTTTTTTACATATACATATCTACTATATATATATTAAAATGATTCAGCCTTGCTTTTCATATTTAAAACAATCAATGTAGATCTTTTTTTTTACCATATTTGCCTTTGTCAGTCACTTAAAAAGTAAATTATGTTTAGAATAACCATAACTGTAGTGTTACTGAGCCAACTGCATCTTAAATCTACCTTTTAATGTAATGTAACTAATTCTACTATACTATAATAATATTCAATATTTGGATTGATTGAATGCATTGCAATAGTCTCACTATTTCCTTTAGTATTATTTACAAGGGGACAGTTTGCAGCTCTTCAGTTCACTGGGTTCTGATTTTTGTTACCATGTGACCAAGCTCCAGAAATGTCCGCGTGTATTTGACCCAACTGCTTGTTTTGTTATTTCTCCTACATGTGTATTGTTTAATCTGTGCAGTTGATGTCTTCATTATTTTTTTGTTGTTGTTTATTTTGGACACAATGCATTGTCAGACTGTCTTATGTGTTTGTGACCATGTATGTATATATTCATATACACTATGGGCAATTCCCTAAAATTTATTATTTTGGTAAACAGGTACATTTAGTGGAGTATAACATTTTTTTAATAATGTTTTAATTAAAATATAAGTTGTTTATGTGAAATGTTTACTGAAGAAAATATTATAGATTTTAATGTACAACTAACTGAAAGGCCAGAATAAAAGGAACTAATACCATTGGGAGAAAGATAAAACACTTGGCTTCTTTAATGTGTATTATTGTGATTAGTTAAACATTTTGGTCCTGATTCAGACTTAAGAAGTAGCTTGAAATTAAGAGAGGAAAGGTACTCCTGGGATAAACCATGTTGTTTGCAGGGGAGTCATATTTCATCTGTCGCAAACAGTATTAGAGTTGAGAGGTGATGTTTCCTATCCCAAGTCTAAATAACAGTGTAAAAATAAAGCTGGTCAGTATCTGATCTGTGTGCAGTAAGCAAAAACACAGTATTCTCCCTGCATGCATAAAATAATATTACATTGACTCCCCCTGAAATCATCAAGGTTTAGCCCAGGTGTAACCTTCTTCTCTTAATTTCAAGTTCCTTCTTAAGTCTGAATCGGGTCCCTTATCTGTAGGTGCTTTCTGTAGACATTTATCTGTGTAGAAGATAAAAGTAGCTGACACTATAACCTGCTACTTGGTACTATATATTCCTAGGTGAAGAACTATGTTTGGACACTAGGGAGGCTGTAAATTGATCATCATGTTTGCTTTGCCATTTTTGTTACAAGTCTACAGAGTGATTAGTCCATCCATGCTGCTTTTTTTCCAATATTACCACTGCTTTGTTACATGCTACTAACGGGGCTCGAAATTCTCCATGGCCAACACACCCTCCCCATTTATGAAATGTTCACATTTTATCATCAGGCCCACTTTTCATAGCAAGGCCCTTGGGATCTATACTGAGGCTAATTGTAATGGCATAAAAACAGTTATAAGAAAAAGTGGATACGTTAGCACTGTACCAGCAGCAATCTACCTTCTCCAAGGGATCCACCAATCCCAAAAAATAATAGAACAATATAAAAAACAGATGGGGAGGTAAAGAAAGCGCTAGTTTTACCCCTGATTAATTTAACTCACCTAAACATCCAATCTTAATAAAACCTATACCTAATATTCCTAATCACATAAAATATCCCAAGATTTATAAAACTTAAAACAATAAATCAAAACAATCTATAGGTGTTGGTGTAGGAGTTAATATCCTTTTTTAAAACAACATGATACATTTGCAGAGTCAAATGTAGCAATGTTCACAATCCAATGTTGCAATTTCTGTGATCCTTGTTCAAATGTTACTCCCCCAGAAACCAAGGTGGGAATTAATCATGTAAAAAAGAAAACAAAACAAATCGTAAGTATTCACATTTAATAAGCCAAGCTTGTGGCAGAATTAAACCAGAATGGAAGCTGCTCAATCAATTTATTAAGTAAATGTTAAACAGGTGCATGAAAGGCAGGGGGTTAACCTGCTTGTGGCAGAATTAAACAAAATAAAAAACTACATCCACACAATGTTATGGCGGGTATATAGTAAGGTGGCACAGTGACCAATCTTTGGGAGTCAGAATAAACTGATCAATATTACCCGAGTGAGGGTGCCTCCGACCCGATGGGGTGAACAGAGATGATGTTCGTCAGTTCAGGGACAAGCGGCCTCCGCGTACGCTGTCTCCTCCTGATGCAAGCAAATGACCCCCTCCTCTGAGCAACCAAGTCTGCGACTCCCGAAGTGGATTCTCCTGTGGCTCCTCGTGCTGTGCTGTCCGCTGACGTGTTTCGGGTGCAATCCGCCCTTTTTCAAACTCTGGTAATATTGATCCATTTATTCTGACTCCCAAAGATTGGTCACTGTGCCACCTTACTATATACCCGCCATAACATTGTGTGAATGTAGTTTTTTATTTTGTTTAATTCTGCCACAAGGTTGTCTTATTAAATGTGAATACATCTTTTTTACATGATTAATTCCCACCTTGGTTTCTGGGGGCGTAACATTTGAACAAGGATCACAGAAATTGCAACATTGGATTGTGAACATTGCTACATTTGACTCTTTCTGCAAATGTATCGTGTTGTTTTAAAAAAGGATATTAGCTCCTACACCTATAGATTGTTTTGATTTATTGTTTTATGTTTTATAAATCTTGGGATATTTTATGTGATTAGGAATATTAGGTATAGGTTTTATTGAGATTGGATGTTTAGGTGAGTTAAATTAATCAGGGGTAAAACTAGCGCTTTCTTTACCTCCCCATCTGTTTTTTATAATTGTAATGGCAATTGGAAATCAAATTTGAAGCTCCCTCTAACTGTTACTGCATAACAATAAATAACTGCATTTCAACTGCAACTTTACCTAGATTGCTACTAGCAGATAGGGTTCCAAGCTTAATGTTCATCATGCAATTTGGCTAGAGAGGTGCTTCATTTGCTATAGTCCTCAGAGCCCTATGACTGTGTGTATCCATGTTTTAAAGATGGTTGAGTTCATTAGCAGATTGAACATAAAAATTTACAATGTCTCAATCACTAATTAAGCCAGATATGCTAAAATTATATATATTTAGAACAAGTGTATTATTAATTTTTAAGGATCAGAGGGGGGAATTGCCCTAGAAACTTTATAAGATGGTATGTATATAACATTTGGTCATTCCTCTTAAATCCCTTAAGCATTTTTTGCTTTTGTTTTTTAAATAAAATTGGTTTGTGCTGGACTGAAAGATTTCTCATGATGTAAAATCATTCCAAGCTTAGGTCTATACGCTGAGCTTTGACTGTAAAGGTTTACTTAAATGCAATAACACTCTGTTACTCTTTTTAAAATTCTCAGTTTACTCTCTGTTTACTAATGCAAATGGTTTAATGTGGGTCCTATTAATGATATTATTGTTACAATTTAATATACCCAATTATAGCATAAACAGAATTAAAAATGTATTTAGATTAATCTGAGATTGTCTGACTGCTCCTAACTATATAAAAATCACTACATTAATTTATGTTAGTGGCCCCGTATACAAATGTTTAGTTCCGTTTTAGTATTCTCGCCTCTTCTAGCACCTTCGTTATTAGTATTCTAATTTATAAACTTAATTGTATTCTTAACCTAAAACAAACACATTGAATAAAAAAAATTAACAATAATAAACGCAATCCCACATATAGAAAACACATGTATTGTCTGATAGCTTTAGAAGCTGTTCTTCAAAAGTATTGCTGGAGGGTTAGTCTGCAGTGTAAAAATGTCACAATCACAGCTTATTATTTCATTAGTTCTATTAAGCTCCTGAATATTTACATATTTTTGTCAGTGTTATATGACAATTTGTATATATAAGGTTCAGTTGTTCTTAAATTGTATGGACCGTATTCACACTTAAGTGTAAAATAAGTATGCATGCATTTGCATATATACGCGTCTAAGTTGCAAGGGCAACCTTAACTCTCCGTGTGTATATTTGTGCTTAAATTGCTTAAGTACGTGCGTACATTCTTAACCGCTCCCTTAATAGGCCCTTTAAATGCCCCCCCACTTCCACTTTCACGTAAATTCCTACTTACGGAGGACTGCCACGCCCCTCCGTACATATCTCACTAATGTTAGATGCCAAATCCGTGCCTAATGGATTTCCATGCTGAAATCCCACGTAGCTTGCGTAAAAAAAATAAACAACCCTAAAAACACACACAGAAAAAGCAGCACTTAAGTTATATAAATTACAATACACATTACATCTGCAAATATAGGTACACATAGATTATTTTGAATGCTATATGGGGATGTGTTTTATGATTTCATAATGATCCGACTTTACTTTGTAGCCATGTCAGCTTCAATATCTGATCCCTTTTAGTAACACATTTCATCACAACTCATTACACTGAAATTTACCTCACTGGTTTTCGCTGCTGCTTGATTTAAATACTTCCATTATTTTACCATTTTTACTTTAACTTTATTCTGATCCCTTGACAGTATCTGCTGAAAACGGGGCCATTGATGGGATACATAGTTTTCATTTTTCTTTTATTATTTTAGGATAAAATTTCGAGCCCTTCTGACCTGTTATAACCTCAGTCCTTTCATTGCAGCACTCACATTTAAAGACGTTCTTTAAGCTTTGTTGAGTTACTTTAATTAAATGTCCATATTAGAGCATGGTATTTCAATCTTGCAGGTATGCTTAATCATCCACCAATACCTATTGCTGACCTTTCTGAACACACAGAGCACCTGAAGGCCAACGATAACCTTAAATTATCGCAGGAGTATGAGGTAAGACGCTTGTGCTAATTTATGTTGTTCATTTAATAATTGATTAATCTTGAGTAAAACCTGATTACAGGTTTTAACTATAAGGAAATGATTAACATAAAATGAATATATCTTTAATCAACAAAAATAACAGCAACAAACACACATTACAGCATAGTTTCTACTTTGCATTATAATTCTCTGCCATTCCTGTCTGTCAGACACTGTTAAGTTTTCAGTCGACAGGTACAGACAGGCACATAAACCTTAATAAAATTATGCGCCTTCCTATATAGGCTGTCTGTCCATTGTTGCTGGCTGCTAGTTTTTAGAGGAGTGGCTGGTAAGTCCTATTAGGGTAGTATCTCAATAACAAGGAAATTAATACTAGCGCTGACAAGGAAAAGGTTTACTTAAATCCGTATAGTGCTGTCAGTCCCACTTGCCTGCAAGAGATACAATATCTATTGTAATAAGGCTGGTTGTAAAGAGAGAGTGATTATGGCATCCAGACACGCAATAAAAACTTCCAGTTTCTCACCAAGAGAGAAAAAGGAGTTTGATTAAAAGTTAGACAACCCTGAAAGTATGGATTCCAAAGGCATTGCGTGAACCTAGTGACATTGGGCCTGATTCAGACTTGAAAAACTGATCCAGATCCATGCGCCTAGTCACAACTTCCGGTAATAAAACACTTATTTTTGTAGCGGCGATTCGGGCATCCGTATATTTTGCGTTTTTACTGACGAAGGGGCGTGTTTATAGTATGAAGTTCGTATGGACGCTGCAGTTTAGGAATATAGGCGGGGGGAGCCATTTAAATTGTACAGTATGGGTGTGCTAAGTGTCGTTAATATGCAATGAACAAACGGACGGCCGCGGGAACGAACACAAAAGTTAGGGTAGGGTTTACCGAGCGTGTGGGGTCTAATTTTAGAAATTTTTATGACCCATTCATGTTGCACAAATGCAGCAGGAGACCCTTTGCACCTGCTGCACTAACTGGAAACTGGAGAGATGAGTAACACTCTCCGGGGACTTTTAGGTTTATGAGTTAGGGTTATGTGAGGCTGCGAGGAGGGGAGTCTTAGGGTTAGGCTGTGGGGAAGTGAGGGTTAGGATAATGGAAGAAAAGGGGTTAGGGTCCTGGAAGGGTAGGGTAAGTGTAAGGATTTGGGAAATGGTTGGGGTATAATATAGACTTACAATTCAGAGCTCCATCTTAGCTGTTCTGGGGATCAATTGCTTTGCCTCTGCAAGGCAAAATTTCCATCCAGTTCTGAACTGGCTGGGAAAGAATGGCCCTCTCAAAAAATGGCTGTTCGCAGTGGCGACCCATACCAGGTTTAGTACTTTTACTATCATCCTTTTTTTTACATTACTTCGTTAAAAGTGTTAAGAATCATGTAGAGTAAATTTATTGGTATAAAATGAATCATTTAAAGGACCTAAGGTCTTTTTACGTTCGATCGTGTAATGTATTTACGCTATCGTAAGTACTATTCACTCCCCTAGGCACTCCCTTTGCTCGTACGTAGTTTGCTCATTTTACGTTTTCCAAACCCTACCTTAACTTTTTCAAGCGTAAGTACGGACGTACGTAATGAATTGTCGCATGTAACCCGGCCTATACCGAACTATTTAAATGCCTCCCTCCGCTCACAAAGTGTATTTCCGGTTGTCGTATGGTTGACCCGCCACTTCGTATTTACGCTGAAGGTACGTATGATCAGTTTTACGTTGATTAATATCTGCCGCATGCATACGCAGTGAATACAAAAGGCGATTTTACGACATGAGCTGGCGTAAGTACGCACTCGTACGTAGCTTAGGATCTGGCCCAAAGACTGCAAAAATAAACTCAAAATAAAAAATTAAATAAAAAAATTTGCTAAAGCTTTGTAGATTCTGCTTTTGGAGTGACTGATTTGATTCCCATATTCGATATAGCAGTGTATATATTATATAGCATTATTGCCTAATGTTTTATCTTGTTGTGACATTGACCTCTGTAATACTACTACTATTTTCTCAGCCTAGATATTTTTGTGATGCTAGATGTGCACATACTGTACAATTAGTGTAAATAAAGAATTTTAAATATTCATTGGGCCTGATCCAGACTTATTAACAACAGCCAATTTCCACACGTGGCATGAGTAGATCTGGCTGTGGGACTGTGCATGCGCACTGCAGATGATACTCATCGTATCTCTGATCGTACATAACTTGTATGTAACTCTGTACGATAGGGCATTACGTCCCTACGCAAGCCAAATATACGCATTGTGGGTGGTGGGAGGCATTTTAATTGTACAGTATGGGCTGGGTTTGGTACTTGCGTCCGACCAGAGATACGCAAGGAAAATTTAAGCCAGTTTTCTGAACACGTACGTCAGCTAAGTTACATACCAGGGGAGTGCCAGGGGGAGTGCATTTATGTTAGTAATGCGTAAGATAGGTACACTTGCATACGTAAAAGGACCTTAAGTCTGGATCAGGCCCATTGTTTTTTTTGTTTTGTGTTTTTCACTATTTTATGTAAAACTTTATTTTCAGTCAATTGATCCTGGACAGCAGTTCACTTGGGAACACTCAAACCTAGAAGTCAATAAACCCAAAAATCGCTATGCTAATGTGATTGCCTATGATCACTCCAGAGTCATCCTCATGCCTGTGGAAGGTACAGAAATGCTCAGATTTTATCTTTCTTTGTGCACTTGCCGTGGTGACATTGAATATAAACTTAAATTTAGTTCAATAAATTTGCACCTTAAGCATTTATGGAGCTAAGTTATTTTTGGAGTCTAATGCATGTCTATAGAGCCCTAGATTGTTGTATATTACTAGAAGATGTTAGACTTGGAAAATCTTTATTTAAGATGGGAGGAGCATTGAAAATTATCCTTTGTTACTTAGAGATAGGGATATATGGGTATATACTGAAAAAAAACATGTTAACATTGCAAAACAAGATATTAATATGAAGTGGGAGGTGTAATGCTTTTGCGTATCTGCTGAAATGCAACTTAACAAACAAGTAAGACTCACATATCTCTACCAAATATATCAAATATGTACAGCAATATTATATTAAACAAAGGCAGTGCTGCTTGAGCACTGTTTATTTTTAAACCAAAATTAGATAATGACCTTGTACTGGGACATTTTACATATGCACTCAAAAACTCAAACTAAGGTTTGGCAGTGATGGCTGCAGAAGAAATTATCTTTATATTTAAAAGAAATTAAACAACCCATAATGAAGCCAGTTTCATTATTTGGTGGTGCCTCCATATTTGCTATGCATAGACAAGTCTAGTAGTAACAAAGATCTTAGTGGTGACTAAATACATGGACATTTCAAACCTGGAAAAATAGCTTAGTATATTGTACAAAGCAGCAAAGATATTACTAATGTAACAATACAAAACACACAAAGAAAAATAAAGATGCATTAATTAGAAAAGACATCTGTAGTAAGCAATGTCTAACAGGTAAATTAATACTTGAGGTGTGTTATTGAGTAGTCCATGAAGTAAAAATCAAGAAGGGAAATCTTGCTCTCAAATAAGCTGTAGGGTACTATTGGAATTATTAAGGCTTGTCGCTGTGCATGAAGAAACTGGTGTAAGCAGTGAGCTATAGTTAACTACATTCTTAAATTCAAAACAAAAGACACGTCCTGATTATCATTGAAGGAAATATATTTATCAGATTCCAGTTGGGACCAGGTTATACTGCCTTTTTTGTTTCTTTGGTTAGTGGTAAGGGTCTGTGGCTAATTAAAAAGTAGTCCAGTCTAGTGTACTTATCAGAGACAGAGCATTCTCCATGCTATGTGTGCCTTACCTTTCTGTGTTCCCCATAGGACTGTCTTGTTGGAGAAGTCAAGTACCAGTAGACCAGTTGCGATCCCCACCTATGTTTAGAACTTCCTCCTGAAGTGTATCTACTAGTGTGTTCTAGACTAGGACACTGTCTGACCCTGTTGGAGGATATTAAGATTAGGAAACATAAGCACTTTACCACTTTAAATTACTTAGTGGATGTGAGGATACATCTGTAAGGGGAATATGTTTAAAGTATTATATTATTGTACCCTTTGGATTTGTCTGCAAAATGCAAGAGTGCCTGGATTTCAAACCTAAAGCTTGCGTTCAACTTAAACTGTTACATGAATGCAGCATCAATCTGTTGCAAATGTTTGGTGCCTTTCTTCTGTGTATTTACACTTTGACATTAAAGGACATTAATTTTAAACATCAAGTCATCCTTAAAAATGAAAACTTAAGGGCAGACTACCAGGAAAAGTACACAGCCTAGATGGTAAGAGGAAATAAAGGCTACCAAGAGTCGGTAGGGGTGAAGTAGATTTGGATAAAAGCAAAGTAGGAGAAAATATATAATAATACCAGAACAAAAAATAGAAAAAGGACCAGTGCTGTGGTAGTGAGGCAGTAGTACAAAAACAAAATCTACAATTTAATAAAAAATCCCAAATTATATAAATAAACATTTTTTTTATATAATTAATTTCATCCAATTAAGCCTTCGAATTTTAAAACAAACAATTTATTATCACTAGACAATTAATCTGGTACCAGAAAAATATTACAATACATTAAACCCACAAAAATAAAAAACAGTAGTAAATATCCACTGAGATGATAAATAATAGATAGTGCCAGATTAATGCAGGCACCCTGATTTATAGCTTTCAAAAAAAGAAATATCAGCACTACTCAGCTTGATCCAGTTCAATGCATAAACTGAGTAAATTTAGACAAAAAAAGTCTGTTTTAGGAGTAAGAAATTGATACTTAGCAGATGACAATGCCTTCAAGATTCACACCTTAGTGTAGAGTCTCGTGTACAAATTATTGCAACCCCTGATATATTGACAGGGTTCTCCTTAGATATAGTGTTTCCCAGTTTATAAACGGCAGTGAACCAAGGAGGGATATGAGGGATAAGTCCCTTAGATATTGAGCAGCAGTAGGGAGCAGACCAGCTAGGGGTGATCAGCCCCAGCAGAGAATCAGATGCGGTACTTATCCTTCCAGACAAGGCAGCGTCATGTTCTCCGTTCTATACATCCTTAGATGGTATCCGTCTCCCTTCGTACTTAGTTATCGGTCCGGTCACTGTAGCGCTAACAGGCAGATCTCACCAGAGTAGAGACAGTATGATGATGAAAGCTAATCGCAGGGTCTGCAAAAAACAGATCCACGCTGGTTTCTAAGCACTTAGAAACCAGCGTGGATCTGTTTTTTGCAAAAAGATTGATTTACAGCAAAGAGCATGGTACATTATGTCCTTTGAGCTTTCCCAAAGGTAAGGTTTAAAAGAGACGAGGGATTCACTAGAAGCTTGGGGATAGAAGACCCCAAACACGGAGCACTAGTAGGACATGTCCATCCTGTTCGGCAGCTAGTTCAACGCCAGAAAATACATAGCTTAAATAAATTAGAAAATAAAAACACATGGACACAAGTTTAAATTAAATTGTTTCTTTCATTGAGTCCACAAACATAGACAATAATTATGCTGTATTATTGTAATTTTATTTTTTATCAGGAATTCTTGGTAGCGATTACATTAATGCCAACTACATTGATGGGTATCGAAAACAAAATGCATACATAGCAACTCAGGGACCTCTGCCTGATACTTTTGGAGACTTTTGGCGTATGGTATGGGAGCAACGTTCTGCTACCATTGTTATGATGACCAGGCTGGAGGAGAAGTCTCGGGTGAGTTGCTCTAAACTTTCTACAATTTCTATGCCTTATAGCATAAAAATGGCTGCATACTCTGCATTACCAGTAATGCGCACAATTCTTTTGTCCAGTGCATTTCTCAGATACATAATAAATGTGTTTACACAATTATGCAATTAAGTATTAAGGAATTTAAAACAACATACTCATTTACAGTATTATAATTTTTTTCTGTGTACCTTAATGCCGTCTAATGGTATGATGAGCTTTACTAATTGTTCTAGCTGTTCATGCTTTTTTTTTTCATTTTCTTTATATTATATGATGTTAAACACCCTTGCTGCCTATATTTTTGTTTATAAGATGACCTATTAAGTACAGTGTATCCAAAATGTGCTTCCATTTCATATACTTATGCCACACCCAGTATGAATTTATTTTTCAAAATAATTATTCCTGTTAAGATGACTGTTCTTCCAATCCATTATGTTTTCTGTGTATTTTGTTAGTTTATTACCATTTTGCAGTAAACCCAACCTTTTAGGGCCAGATCCAAACTGAATACTGTTAGTGGACTTACACAAGGCACTTGCATAAGTCAGCCCTAACCTTATTAGTGCGCATGCGCCTGCCAGATGACGCTTGCATACCCAAGCGTTCTGTATCAAGCAGATCTGAACATCAGGGCAGGCTATGCATTCTACATGCCTAAATCCCAAACCGGGGGTGCAGAAAACCTGTAGAGTATAGGAGTTCTGTGCAGATCTGTGTGCGTACAGACACAGATCCGCATGAAACACTTAAGGGTGGTTTATGCATATGTAAGAGTCCAAACGTCTGCATGGGAGTGACGGGAGTTCTCTCCTCTCTTCCGTGTGGACCTCCGTACTTTTGTATAACGTGCGCAAGTCTGGATAAGGCCCCTTGTATGGACTACTGCAAAAGTATAGTAACCCTAATCATAAACCTACTTCATTAATTTGTTACATGTTGCACAGTCTAAAGCTGGCCATACACTACAACGATTATCGGTCCCAGCAGGGGGTGGGCCGATAAACGGGACGATTTCCCGCAAGGGAAATGTCCTGTTATCGGCACCATACAACTCCTCTGCTGGGACCGATAATCCTAGCAGAAGAGGGGAGGGGGGAGGCAGCGCTCTCTATGGCGCTGCTGCAGAGCCATGTGCAAAGCTGCTCTGACATGCTTAAAAGTATACCTTCAAAGCTGTCAGAGCAGCATAGTGCATAGATCTGCAGCAGCGTCTATTGCAGGGAGTAGTACAGACAGGGATCTGCCGAATCCGCGCTTCACACAGCGCGGGTTCGGTTGGTCCCTCTCTGTACTATTCCCTGCAATAGACGCTGCTGCAGATCTATGCACTATGCTGCTCTGACAGCTTTGAAGGTATACTTTTAAGCTGTCAGAGCAGCTATATGCATAGATCAGCAGCAGCGTCTATTAAAAGGATAGGGAGCCATTCAGCTTGCTGATTGGCTCCCTTAAAATATCGTTTAAAAAATATTGTTTAAAATCAAACATGCTGAACGATCAAATAATCGCACCAGAGCGTTTCTGGTGCGTTTATTTGACGTTTCAAAAATTTATCTGTACCATACACTAGAGCGATTATTTGCCCGATCACCCAATAATTGGGAAATCGGGCCGATAATCGTCTAGTGTATGGCCACCTTAAGTTTGACATCATTTTAAACAGCTGGGTGTAGTCGGATATTGAACAGAGGCCATAAAACAATTAAAGTTTATGCTTTATCAATTTGGCTCAACAATGCTCCCCAGAAAATAGACATCAGTTATATAAGCTTGCACAAAATTATGAAACCAATTGAATTCTATTTAGAGTTAGTACATTAGTAATTAGAATCTCAACAGTTATGGTTACTAGTGTGGTTCTAACTTCTTTTTATGAGGCCATGTTGGCCTATGCAACTTCTACATTACTAATGATTCTTACAGATGGTTGCTAGTGTTGTTATAATATAGGAATAAAAGGAGTTTCTGTAGTTTACTCACTTTTAACTGTATTCATTTAGGATTAATGATTTACCTTGAACCTGCTTACTCCGAGTATTAGTTAATATTGCTTCTGCAGTGCCCCTTTGTGAGTGTCTAACTGATTTACCGTTGAACTGCTTGCTCTTTATCAGTACTAGATGTAACTAGCAGGACATAGGATGAAAAATGCTAGGTGCAATTTAGAACATCTAGGCAATAGGTTAGATCGTGAGCTTAATGGACCAGAATCAGAGACCCGTTTTTTTGAAGGTACGTATGCACGCCGCATGGTAATACCCATGACACCACCCTTACACAGCCGTGTTGTCGGTGACTTAATCCACCATAGAGCACCCTTATCCCTACGTGTGTAGTTAAGGGCGTACGTTAGGTATGTACATGCGTATCTATCTAACCGTGCCCTCCAATGCCCATTTAAATGTATCCCCCCACCCTGTCTCATGTAACTGTTGGAACTTATGTTCCAAAGTGCGATACTACACAACTTGCATGTAAAAAGTTACCACGCATGCGCAGTTGATCATATACAAAAAATATGCACGCAATTTCATGTGAAAACGGATCTCTGAATCTGGTCAATATCTTTTAGTCATAGGAGCAGCAAAGACTTATAGACTCTATTTGTACTAATGCATAGTACAGTGGAATACACCTGGTTACAGAGGTTTGCAGTGGGCTCACAGTATTATCATGGTACACAGTACAGTAATTTTTCTCCTGCCCATTTAATTGCAATTCAAGATGATTTATGCTCCTAAAACAAATAATAAATAATATCAGTAGCTTCTGCTGCATAAATATGCCTTCAACAACAGCAAACCTATTGCTAGTGACACCATTCTGTTTTTGCTTCATATTACTACCTTCCCACATCCAATCTAAACATTCCTACCATATTTCTGGTATAATATGCTATTTATTAAAGGAGACATTTAAAATCCAAATACTAGTTTAAGTGTACCCTAATACAGACTGCACCAGGTGACTGTTTATCAGAGGGGTAACGTTGCCTGACCTTACTGCCTGACTAATTGCTGAATATACACTTTTAAAGAGAGAGCCCTACACTGAAACTGAAAATCAAGGTGTCAGCTCTCCCACAGATACATATCAGAAGAAAACTCAGTCATTACTGACAGCTATACTACATACTGTGAAAACTTAACTCTCTTGATCCTGGAGGCTTTTCTACACAACTCCAGAACAGAGAACCTCTAAATGGAGAGCAAAAGAATTGGGGGCTATGATTTGCAAAGTGAGTTCTCTAATAAGAAGAAACAGAAACTTTTCTAGTTGACTATTTGAATGGATATAGGTGATTTACTTGAATGATTTTACCAATATTGGTGAAATGTTTCTATCACACTTTTAAATTTGAACTGAGAGCTAGATCACTCTTTTGACTTTATGTTTATTACATTTGTCATTTTTTTACTGCACTATCCTTTGAACCTTACTCGTGACAGAAATTCACCTCACTGACTATGTAACTGATTATTGAGGGAAAGACCCATGGGAAGGTAACACAATGAGTATCCGCACCAGGTGACACCAACCCTAGTGAAGCCACTGCCCTGATTGTTACACTCTGTTAACCTCTGTCATTGTGTAGCAGGCTGTGTTGCTAGGTTTCACCTTCCCCAGCTGTCAGGCATTAGCACTAGAGGTGTGTCAGTCTCTCCTGGCTGATTGGAGGAGGGCCCTTTAAATAGCCTCTGCTGTGTGCTACTAGTTGTCGGTTATAGCGTCTGGTTCCTGAATCTTGCTCGCTGACTTTCTGCTGCTTGGTTTGCTTTTGCATTCTCCGTTACCCTTGTTCCTGGTGTTACCCCCTTGCCTTCCCGTTATCCTCTTGCTGTGTGTTTGTCTGACCCCCTGTGTGGTGAGGTGCGCAGCGTGAGTAGTTCGCTACTCCCGCTGGCGGCCTCTGCCCTGGACAGGTCCCGGTCTCCATTCATCTCCGGAAGAGTGTGTGCAGTGTATTCTAGGTAGACTTGTCATCTGTCTCACCTAGTGGTTTAATTACCATCTCTGTTAGCTTTGCTCCACTGTTATTCCAGCTTGCAGTGTATTCTAGGTAGACTTGTCATCTGTCTCACCTAGTGGTTTAATTACCATCTCTGTTAGCTTTGCTCCACTGTTATTCCAGCTTGCAGTGTATTCTAGGTAGACTTGTCATCTGTCTCACCTAGTGGTTTAATTACCATCTCTGTTAGCTTTGCTCCACTGTTATTCCAGCTTGCAGTGTATTCTAGGTAGACTTGTCATCTGTCTCACCTAGTGGTTTAATTACCATCTCTGTTAGCTTTGCTCCACTGTTATTCCAGCTTTCAGTGTTAGGTAGACTTGTTATCTGTCTCCCCTGCTAGTACTTTTACATCTCAGTACTATTCTGTTGTATCTCCTGGGACTTGTGGTGCAGTTACACTATAGCCTATTACTCTGTATAGGAGGTAGCCTTATTACACCTAGGGCTATTGTTACTCTCCTCATGGTTCCCCTGCTGGTGGGTTCCCATATACATCTGGCTATTTATATCTCTGTATATAGCATTACTTCTGTACTGTTTACAAGAGTTCCAGTATCTGTATCAATAAACCTTACTGTTTATGAGAGCGCAATTGTATTGTCAACGTGTTATCCTGTATGCAAGGGTTCCTGTGATTACCTGGGTTCCAGTCAGCTTAAGCCACGCTGCAGTTCCCCTCTGGGACTATCACCGGGGGCACGACCTGTCAGCCCAGCAGCCCAGACTATCCTCACCACTAGAGGCTCTAGTGAACACCTGGTGTCTGACATAGACTCCGGGCCCCTGGTGAGAATCCCTTTGGCGGACTGTAACACTGATGCCCAGTATCTTTACTTAAGACCAGATACAGATTTACGCAAATTGCAAGGAGCGTAAAACGACTAAATTTGCATTATGGATCTGATGATCCAGTGTTCCAAAACTGCTGTTCTGGAAGTGTTTCTGATGACCAGATAGGTACAACATGTACGTAAGAAGGGGGGTATTTAAATAGTACATTAAGGGTGTGGTTCAGCCCTTACATACTGTCCAGATTTCCAAACCGTCCCTATATTACATAAGAGAAGCCTGGTAGGTAGGGTCCACGATTTGAAAGTTCTTGTGCGGAGGGAGTGGTCTCTCCTCACATGCATGGAAAGCCCCTACCACTCTAGCTCTATTGAGCCACTTTTATTTGATAGCAACGTACAGGAACATGTTCGGTAATTAAGATGCGTGCAATGCTTCCCAAAACTTCTAGTTGTGTTTTACCTACTTCTCATCCACCTTATCACAGTAGTTTGTTTATTGGATGTTCCAGATCAAATTCTCTAAAACACCTGCTCTGACCAATGTTTTTTCCTGATTCCAGATAAAGTGTGACCAGTACTGGCCTGGTCGTGGTGCAGACACATATGGAATGATCCAGGTCACTTTACTAGATACTATTGAATTGGCAACTTTTTGTGTACGGACCTTCTCCTTACATAAGGTATGATTAACATAAACCAATTATGATTTCTTTTCAGTGTAAATACGGTCACGAATAGCTTTTACTTTTACAGAATGGGTCTAGTGAAAAGAGAGAAGTGCGACAGTTTCAGTTTACAGCATGGCCAGACCATGGCGTTCCCGAGTACCCAACTCCATTCCTTGCATTCCTCAGAAGAGTAAAAACATGTAACCCTCCTGATGCAGGACCAATTGTCGTTCACTGCAGGTAAATGTAGTCTGTTTCTTAACTCCTCTGGTTTAGCTGATTTTTGTTTTACACAGATCTGACAATAACATATATGGTACATACTTAAGTTCATAACATTCTGAGACTAAATGATAAGATATGATATTTTTTATTATTTTAGCAATAATGTTGTACTATGTTTTGGGGTAAAGCACACAACATAACATAACATTTTAAGTGGAAAAGCAAGAATGAAAAAACAGAGTTCATCCCTTTAAGTTAAAATTACTATGTTATGGGCATAAGATCCAAAGAAAATTCCTATATATGTTTTACTGAGATAGTTGTATAACCATGGTTGATAAGCGTAGGACAAGGTACTCCTTGTTTCTGCAGATCAGGGCATAGAAACTATACTGTACTATAAAATAAAACTATAAAAGTAGTTGTATTACTAATGCAAAATAGATCAATGCTCTAATTATGAACAATAACTAAATTACCAAACCTCCAGCTCCTCTCCAGGACCAGCCCCTAAACAATGAAAAAGTATAAAAGAAATTGAAACACTTAAAGATTGTGTGTGTATGTATGTATGTATGTGTGTGTGTATATATATATATATATATATATATATATATTTTTTTTTTTTTTTCTTTAAAAAAAAAACCTCTCCAGGACCCTAAACAATGAAAAAGTATAAAAGAAATTGAAACACTTAAAGATTGTGTGTGTATGTATGTATGTATGTGTGTGTGTAGTGTATAATATATATATATATATATATATTTTTTTTTTTTTTTCTTTAAAAAAAAAAAATTTCGGGGGCTTTGTCCCCATCATATATATCGCTCTGTAGTTTGTAGTTATGTAAGTCCTAGCCGGTAGGGACATGCCCAGGGGGCAACATCAATAACTTCTCTCACTAGGGCATTTCTGTCGGGGGGGGCGTTTTGTTTGCCTTGACCAATTTCTGTGTTCGATAGCCGGTCTGGGCTCCCGTGGGGTGTTGTGTCTCAGTGGGTGATGGAAAGATTTTTAGATCGATCTGCCCCATCTTCTCAACCTTCTCCCTCTAAATCCGCAAAAATGGGTAAGCATCGCACTCCTTCGGCGCGGCAAAGTTCAACTGTGGCGGGGTTCCTTGGAGGAGGCGCAGGATGCAGGTCCCTCTCAGGAGCCAGTACTAGCCACTTCCTCTATTGAGGACATGGCTAGGGAGCTCTCTAAAATTATCCTGCCCCTCATGGATAAAAAATTTGATGATTTCCAAAACCGATTAGACTCGGTTTTAGCCAAAATTGATGCCACAACGTCAAGGTTGTCTACCCTTGAGCAGCGGACTGGTGACTCTGAGGATTCAATCCAGACTCTTCAGGCAACAGTGACCGCACAAGCTCAAACTATTCAAAATATGTCCACTAAGCTTGATGACCTGGAGAACCGCCACAGGCGAAGCAATTTGCGCTTTGTGGGGATCCTCGAATCTGTCGGGGGCAAGCAATTATGCGAATTTATTGGTATCCTCATTCCTCAATCCCTTGGGATATTTAATGCAGACACACCACCACAAATTGAAAGAACCCATAGGTTGGGACCGGAAAGGCAGGGCCCCCGGAATAAGCCGAGGCCGGCTATCGCCAAATTCCTTGACTATCGAGTTAAGGAGCAATACCTGTCTGCCTACCGTCAGAAGCAACACTTGGAGGTCGGGGGTCATAGAATTTTCCTATTTCAGGACTTCTCGGTAGAAGTCTCGCAAAAGAGAAGGGCCTTCTCTGAGGTTTGTCGGCTATTAAGCGAACAAAACAAGAAGTTTGCGTTACTTTACCCAGCTAAACTCAGAGTTATTGAGAATGGCCAAACCCTCTTTTTCGATGACCCTCAGCAAGCCAAAGCCCATTTCACTGTGGACCGGCAGGGTCAGGTCCCACCGAATCACCCGGGGTGATTTGAGACTGCAGATACATCCTGATATAGTGAGAGATGTTTAATATAGCTTCCTGCATGATTATGTTTAAATGGGTATGATGCCCCTATGGGCAATGTTTCTGTGCTACATGTTGAGATACCACTTGAGTCATTCCAAGGGCTCAATTAGTGGACGACCCATGGGTAAAATGGGGTCCACCTTTTTCTGTTATGTTTTGTTCTTATGTTTTAAAAACCAATTGTCGCTGCATTGTATAATGTTTGTTTGTGTCACTCTGAAACTAATGCATTTTTTGTTTACGCTCTTTATATCTCCATTTCGGTTTATGTGGTGTGAGGGGGGGGCTACTCCCGACGTCCTCTGCCGACAGCCCGGCTCCTCCCAGATGCCTACCTTGCCTCCTGTCCTGCACGACCTCCTCTACCAGGGATTGGGGTAGGATGACTCCGCCAGTTTATAATGCTAGTGACCCGGGTGTAGCGGGCCCTACTCTTTTAAAGGTGGTCTCTTGGAATGTGGGTGGACTGAATACTCCCATTAAGCGCAAAAAGGTCAGTACACATTTGAAACGCTTACGCCCCGATTTAATCTTCCTGCAGGAAACCCAATGGAGGGAAGGGGATGACTCCACCCTAAGGGCTAATTGGTTGGGGGATTGCCATGCATCTTGTTACAACACCAAATCTAGAGGGGTTGCAATTATTTTTGGTAGGCACCTGCAGCATGAAATTCTAGATGAAGTTCATGACCCTGAGGGTAGATTTCTCTTGCTGGAGGTTAGGATTTGGCATTTGACCTACACGCTGGTTAATGTTTACGGTCCAAACCATTGTCCTAGGGAATTTTTTAGCAACATCACGCAATTACTGGCGAGTAGATCTGCTCACAACATAATATTGGGAGGGGATTTCAATACTGTTGACAATCCTCTTATAGACAAGTCACCGCCC
>WWET01002180.1:213633-230848 GCA_011038615.1 Limnodynastes dumerilii
AAGACTCCCGCCTTAATGTCGTAATTTCTCCTCTCATGTGAAGGCAGTGTCCGTGCACCCGGCAGAGGGCTCTTACTTGACATGTGCAACTTTATGATCTGGGAACTCTCTCTCCTATCTCTATAATGCAGCACATTTTCCTAAATTGTAAAACACCTGTCATTTTCTCTGACACCTCACCCACCAAAGGCACTCCCCAGGATCATCAGCTCCCTAACAAAACAAACAGCTAGTGAAAAGACCCCCTCTACACTGAGTTCTGCCTTCCCAATCATATTCTAATGTAATCAATGTAATGTGGCTTTCTAAAAAAGAAAGTAGAAAAAAACAGCCATATTTTCCAATTTAGCCTGTTCCCGTTTTTTCATATTTAATTATTTCCTTATAAATTTTGGCATGCAGCACTATACATGCCTATATATAGGCATGTACATATATTGCTCATAATGCAACCAAAATTCTGAAAGATAAAATATCTATAATGCAATTCATTTTCCACACAATTGCATAAAAATAAATATGAACAACTGGTTCATATTTATTTTTATGATCTACGTGCTGCTATAGACTTAACGTTTTTGCGCAAAAGATTTGGATACATCAACAAGTGCTGCTCCATACTATCCAGGTATCCATGCTTTGGATTTTAACCACTCCCACTTGTATGACTGGACTACAGATAGACAAGGCTTTACTTAAGTTTCCAAACTCAATCACATTTCTCATAAGTCTGGATCAGTGCACAGAGGAAACACCTATTTGCAAATCCAGCAATCCCAGCCCAATTGCTGTTGAGTGTGAAAGGGCTGGAATATGTTACAACCAGAAACAAATCACACATACGTTTGCAGTATGTAAACTGTAAGCAGATACACATGAAAAGTCAGCAAAATTTGGAATTCTGGATCTGCCCTATGACTCCAAACTGAGAAATATGGGGCAGTATAATTAAATTGCATTTCTTTTGCCCTTCCATGAATTACCAATGAAACATCATATTTACTTAGAGTGGCAGAAATAAAGTTAGCCCTTTCCCTTGTTTAGAGAAAAACAAAACCACTAATAAAATATTAAGTATTAAAAAATGTTTTACTATTAATTCCACCTATAAGAAACCATGTTTTGAGAATTTTACTTGAATATTTACAGAGGTAATATTCAAACAACTTGTAATGTATCAAAATCTTATTTCTAGTGCTGGAGTTGGGCGAACTGGCTGTTTTATAGTTATCGATGCAATGCTTGAGAGAATAAAGCATGAGAAAACAGTTGATATTTATGGTCACGTCACACTGATGCGATCACAGCGAAATTATATGGTGCAGACTGAAGATCAGTACAGCTTTATTCATGATGCTTTGTATGAAGCTGTGGCCTGTGGAAACACAGAAGTTCCAGCAAGGAATCTCTACACATATATACAGAAGTTAGCCCAGATTGAAGCTGGAGAACATGTAATAGGCATGGAGCTAGAGTTCAAGGTAAGAACTGCAATGAAATATACACTCTTAGGTGACATGTAAGTGTGCTGGCAAATAGACTTATTTTTAAAACAAAAATAAACCAATAACTTTTCAAAATCCAAGCTTGTGCAGGAGGCATTGTATATTGTAAATATTTCAATCACTTTTATGAATCTGATGATTTATTGAATGCATTTGACATTTTGCCTTGCTACCCTATTTATATTAATGTAATCACTCAGTTGAGCTTTGCCATGATTCCTAGCTTTTAATATATACATTTTACAAGTGTCCCCATACTAATTGAGCCATATTATTGATTTTAATATCCTAGCTATACGCTTCCCAATCCCAACCTTAGTTTGTGGAATTTCTGAATTTTTAAAGTTGGTCTATGGTGAGATCAGGAAAATAAATATCTAGTGAGACAATCAATCTATCTCTCAGCGACATGCTTCTAGCATCATTATGTTATGATATGACTTCACTCTTGCTATAGGCTTTTGCTTATAGGCTATAAATGTTGTTGCACCATTTTGAGGGAAAGAAATTTCATGTGATTGTGCAGATACATAATTTTTTATTATTTCTTTTTCCGTAGCATCAGCTTATTATGTAGCACGTTACAATTTTAAACAGTCCTAAAACAATATTGGGTAGGTAAGAGGGCCTTACTCTCAAGCGTACAATCTATAGGATGACACATCTAATAAATTAAATAAAGGTCCCAGGGATGTTGTTCTTTTTTAATATAGGAGCAACTGCTGCCCTTATATTTGAAGTGGCTTTGTCCAACCAAAACTTAAAAAACGTATGTTACCTCCCATTCTTTGGCTTGTATTTTAAAACAACAAAAAACCTTGATGTATACAAATTGACCTTTCAATGTATTCAGGCAGATATGGGACAGAGTCTACAAATTAGAACAACTGACTTACGCACGTGGCATGCATAAGTCGGCTGTGCATTCATATTACATATGTGCAATGCAAGGTACACATCGGTACTTGATACATATGGTGGGTGGGGGAATGCATGCAGATCATACACAGTGGCAATTTCAGACCAAGCAGAGCCCTGGACGGAAAAAAAATCTCCGACACATGTCCGCATTATGCAGCCAGCCCGGGGGAGGACAGAGTGACCCAAAAGGGGGATGACCTATTGTGCACCCCCCTTTAAGTCACCTTGGAACATTGCTTGGCCCAGCCCTAAAAATAGCCCTGATTATACAGTAAAGACTTGGCTAAGCCCCTACATATGCAGAACCCTTGATGCTTAAAGTAAGGTTCTGCATGCGGAAGCTGCTTACATGTGAGAGGAGTACAAGGAATAAGTAGTTACTATGTGAACAGAGTATTTTTATGATTTTTAGCCAGGTTTTATATTATTATTTATTTTAAGAACAACAGTACAAATAACAAATATTGCTATTAAGAATATCAGTTACATGCAGGAAACCGCTACTAACTCAAAATATTCCAACAAAAAATTATTTTTATGCTGCACTCCTGTTTAGTGTATAAAAATCAATAGTATCAACAATGAATTAATCAAAATGGCTGGTTAATGTAGGGGTATTTGTCACAATAACTCAATCTGTGTGTTTGGACTATTTATGTGTTATCAGAAATCCAATATGACCACTGTTTTGTACTCACACAGTTTGTAACTTAAACTTCTGAGTAGTATGCCTCTCATCCTTCATAAATTTGTCAGGTCATTATAAAATGCCTTTAGGTAATGCAGCCTTTTTTTTTCAGCGCCTTGCCAATTCAAAAGCTCACACTTCCAGATTCATCAGTGCCAACCTTCCTTGTAACAAATTTAAGAATCGCCTTGTTAATATCATGCCATATGAGACCACACGGGTTTGCCTACAGCCAATCAGAGGAGTGGAAGGGTCAGATTATATCAATGCCAGCTTTATAGATGGATACAGGTAAAGCATATTCTGTATATTACTCATTTATGATCATTGCTAAAATCCATGGCAATACTAGAAATTGAGAAAGGGGCAAGTGATGCCATTCCATCTTTCCAGGAAATTCACACTCTTTTTCTGTGTAAGTACAGCATGTTGGAGAATCATCAATGGGATGGACTGGAGTTCAGAAAGCTCAAAAAGAACTTAACTGTTCAAACCTACTCTTGACCCCCTACTCTTTTATTACAACAGAGGAGCATGGATTTCAGGAGATCTGCATATGTGATAATATATTGTATCCATTTTCAGGCAGCAAAAAGCCTACATTGCAACTCAAGGACCCCTTGCAGAGACAACGGAAGATTTCTGGAGAATGCTATGGGAAAATAATTCTACAATTGTTGTAATGTTAACAAAGCTTAGAGAAATGGGCAGAGTAAGTTATTTATATTTTTAGTGATGGAGTCAATGGTATGATATAATTCAATCCACACTGCATAATTAGAATTTTAATTCATTATGGTTCTGTTTCCAAAGTAGATCTGGACAGACTGACAAGAAATTGTGTGCTAATCAATAGAGGTCTTAATTTTGGTGTCAAACTTGGGCTGGAAGAGGACAGCATAGTGCAAAACATAATTTATCACTATGAAAAAACAGGTTTAATATGCGTACATCAGGATTTAGTCCTAAATTAATTTCTAGTACCTGGATTTTACTGTTTTTCTATGTACTATGCATCACCTAATTAATGTATTTATTGGAATAATTATTATTAATATTATTATCATTTATAAGGGGCCACAATGTTTATGATGCACCAAATACAGTACAGAAATCAGGGCAGGGATGGACATCATAGTACATAATAAAATACAATATAAATATAAAAACATCACAAAAGTACAATAAAGTGAAGCAAGCAGAGACAGCAAGCCAAAAAGCGAGGTGTCAAGCTTGGCAGATAAGGGAGCATGGGTTAGAGTCCAGTGAGAGGGAGTCACCAGGTGGGCATACGGTAAAAAGGTAGCAGAGGGGAAAAGAGGGTATGAAGTGAGGGGGTAGTGGTAGAGGAGGGAACAATAATAGGATTGAGGAACCTGCTCTCATGAGCTAACACGCCAATGAGGGGAAGGAAGTGGACTGCTGGTGTGAGAAGAGGGGGAAGGAAGGAGAAGAAGGGATAGATGCCGTAAGGATGTTAAGTGGATAGAGGGGTAGGCTAGCGTGAACTAATGCATTTTGAGTGAGTGCTTAAAGATCAGCAATGTGGGGGAGAATCTGACTGAAGAAAGGAGGTCATTCCAGTGCAGAAGTGCAGCACGGGAGAAATCCTGGACACGGGCGTAAAATGTGATCAGTAGGGAGGGGAGAAGAGCGTGCAGAGTAAGAAGTGGGGAGGTTAGGCAGCGGTGATTAGCAGAATGGAGAGGGTGGGAGGGGTGTGCATTGAGATGAGGAAAGAGAGGCAGGGAGCAGTGGATGAAGAGCTTAAAGAGAGGTTTGAAGTGGACAGGAAGCCAGTGGAGGGTTTAACATAAAGGAGAGGCCGAGGCAGCGGAGTGAGAGGAAGATGAGCCAGGAAGCAGCATTAAGTATAGATTGAAGGGGAGCAAGACAGGTGATACCCCTTTCACACCCGGGTTTTTCCGGGAAGAAATGCCCGGTCAAAAAAAAGGACACTTTTAACCGCCCAAAAACCCGGGAAATGTCCCTTTCACATCGGCAATGAATTTCCTGGGTTTTAGTGGCTTTTAGTGCAGGGCATGCTGATGCTTGTAGTGCTACAATCAGCATGCCCAAGGATGGTAGGGCATGCTAGCGCTTGGAGAACCACAAGTGCCAGCATGCCCTGTCATCCGTTACAACAAAACACAAATTAATACCCCTCCTAGCTACTAAATAAAATATAGAGCTGGCCCCCTCCCATTAAAAAATACTTAACATTTAATGCCCCCTATAAATAAACAATGATTATTTAACACCCCAAATAATAATTTAAAAAAATTACCGCTAATGATAAAATACATAAAATAAATGAATAAAAAATAGCATAAAAATAATAAATAAAAAGAAGTACTTACTATCTTGAATAGGATCCCATCTTCCAAGCTTATAATCCACAGTTAATGCCCCCTATAAATAAACAATGATTATTTAATACCCCAAATAATAATAAAAAAAAAATTACCACTAATTATAAAATAAATGAATAAAAAAATAGCATAAAAATAATTAATAAAAAGCAGTACTTACCATCTTGAATAGGATCCCATCTTCCGTGCTTTTAATCCTTGGGGGAAGTCTTTGAAAAATAAAAAACCCTATTGGAGCGACGCAACTCATGTCCTGCACCGCTGTCATTGGGGTGTATTTATACCCTTGGGCAGGCTGTGAAATCCTGTTTCCATGGTGACCAAATAACGTTTGCTAGCACTTGTGGTTCTCCAAGCGCTAGCATGCCCTGCCATCCTTGGGCATGCTGATGGTTGTAGGACTACAAGCATCAGCATGCCCTATACTTGTAAAAAAAAAAAAGTTTAACTTTCCGACGGTAAAAACATATTTGTTTACTGTTGCCATAGCAACAGTATCCAAATTTGAACCAATCTGGAGGCAATATGAAAGACCCGAGTTGAAAACAACCCTGGCGCTTTCACACTGCCACCATTCCCGGGTCGGACCTGTTAATAACCCTTCTTTTTTGCCGGGTCAAATGTCCCGGGTCGATTGGAAGTAGACATTTCACACCACCACCAAATACCTGGGTTTTTGGTGGTGGTGTGAAAGGGGGTTTGAGTGGGAGACCACCGAGGAGGAGTTTTTTAGTAGTCAAGATATGATATGACTAGTGAGTGGATAAGGATTTTGGTATGTCCATTGGTGAGTAAGGGACAGATGCTTGCAATATTGCATAGGTGGAAATGGCAGGAATGAGAGAGGGCACGGATGTGAGGTATAAAGGAACGTGAGGAGTCAAGAATGATACCTAGGCAGCAAACTTGAGGGTAGGAGGAGGCAGAGGTATAAGAGGAAGGGAAGTTACCAGATGAGAGGGAAAGGTTGAAAAGGTGGGCTAGATGGGAGCAGGCAGTGGGAGAGAGGGTTTTGAGGTGTGAGGGAATGAGGTCCGCAGGACAGGTTGAGGGTGGTGAGGATATTATTAGGAAGTTAATTTTGTCACATGTTGTGGATGGAAGAAGAAGAAAACTCATGATGGTTGGGTGGGTGGAGAGTTGGGGAGGGATGGGGGAAGCAGGGAGGAGGAGATGTAATTTCTGATAGAGATAATTTTGGATGAGAAGTAGGAGGTAAATTTGGAGTCGGAGATAGAGGGTGGGATGGGGGACGGGGGAGGAGAGTGTTAATGGTGGCAAAGAGGCGACAGGGGTTTATAGCTTGGGAGATGAGAGATTTGAAGAAAATTTACTTGGCTTGGGCAAGGACAGAGCAGTAAGAGGAAAGGATGAATTTAAAGTGGAGTAAGTCAGCAAGGGAGCGAGATTTGCGGCGCAGAAGCATTGCTTGAGGATGTGCATGACCTTGGGAGTTAGAGTGGTAAAGCGAGATGGAGGAGGGGGACAGGCAGATTTAAGGGCAGAGGAGAGGGTGGTATTGTAGAGGGAGGTGGCTTGGTTGGGGCAGGAGAGAGAGGTAAGGGGGGAGAGGAGGTGGTCAAAGGAGAAGGAAAAGGTGGGGATGTTGAATGTGCTGATGTTCTGTCTGGTCAGGATGGGTTTGGGGGAAGTGGAAGGAGAGATGGAGAAGCCAGTTAGAGTGCAGTGGTGGTTAAAGACAAGGTCAAGAAAATGGCCCTGTGTGTGGGCAGAGGAGGTGGTCTATTGAGTGAAGTCAAAGGATAAGGAAATAGAGAGAAGTTTAGAGGTGCTGGAGTGCAAGAGGTTATCAATGGGAATGTTGAAGTCACCCAAGATGATGGAAGGGAGGTCAGAGGAGAGATAGTGGGTGAGTCAGGCAACAAAGTTCTCGAAGAACTGCGAGCAAGGACCTGTGGGCTGGTAAATGACAGCAATGTGGAGGTCTAGAGGATGGAAATGGTGGATGGAGTGCACCTTGAAGGAAGAGATGAGGGAGGGCTCAGGGGGGGATAGTGCGGAAAGTTCAGGAGGGAGAGAGGAACAGGCCAATGCAGCCACCATGACGGTCGCCGGCTCTTAAAGAGTGGGAAAAGGAGAGACCTCCATAGACCAGAGCAGTGGGTGAGGTGGTGTCAATGGGGGAGAGCCATGTTTCGGTGAGAGCTAGGAGGTTGAAGGAGTTGCAAGATGAACAAATCATGTATGGCTGGGAGCTTGTTACAAATGGATCTTGCGTTTCAGAGAGCGCAGGAGAAGGGAGATGTGAGTGGAAATGTGGATGAGGTTGGCAGGGTTGGATGAGTGGGGAGGGGAAGAGGATTGGGGGCAGGGGCGAGGGCCTAGGATTAAGATGGGAATGGGACAAGGAGGGAGGGAGTGATAAAGGGTGCAAGGTTCAGGATAGTGGAGCTACAAGTCCTAATGTGGGGGGGATGAGAGATATCGAACAGAGAGCTCCAGGTAAGAAATGTGGATGGCATCTGGGCATATGGTGGCTAGACACTGCAGCTGACAGGTAGTCAGAGGAAAATGATACAAGCGAGTTAGGGAGGTTGAGTGATATAGATAAAGTAGAATAGCTCAGTCCTAAGGGGAGGGCAAGGAGACTGGGAAAGACAAAAGTTGGAGTCAGTGAATATCAGGGAAGAGACAAAGAGAAGAAAATTAGTGCCAATTAAGTTAATGATGAAGTTGGGGAATGGCTCCAGACTTGAGGAAATCTGGATGCTTCCTGCAGTGGAGGCTAGAACAGAACAAAGGGAGAAAAATGGAATGGGTGTGAGATATAGTGTCCTATCAGGAATAAAAAAAATGGAAGTGGAGTGGGAAAACCTAAGCAAAGTACTGTAGAAGTATTGCAGCAAAATAAATAAGTAAATACAGTAAGAGAGGTAGGCAAGTAAGTTGCAGAAGTAGAATATAAATTGTGGTGTAGTGAGGGAGTAAATGGAAAATGTGAGGTGCAAGAGAAATTACGTTAAGTAATAAATGGAGGAGAATATTATTAGTAATAAGTAGAATGGGAGTAAGGTAATTAATAAGTAATAAGATGGGAAGTCAGTCAGAGTATAAATACAATAGGAGTGGTAGGAAAATGAATATCCAAAAATATTTGAAATATTACAGTAATAACCATGATAAAAATAATAATGAAAAGTTGAAAAGTCTGGATGTAAATATGCTGTTACAACACTGAGTAAGATATGTATAAGATAATTAGATAAGATATAAGTTAAAGTAATGTAAAGTAAAGTAATGGGAATTAAACTAAAAATAATATAATAAAATAAAAATAATAATGGTTATTCGTAGCATCAATATTTGTGCACCTGTTTCTGTATTCTAACTCACCTGATGCTGTGGCATAGAAACATGTGTAGATATAGTTGGTAAAGTAGGCTAGTATAGCCAATTATATCATGTCCTTACTAAAAGCATTTTCTCTTTTTTTTTAATTTATTTTTATTTTACTATAGGAAAAGTGCCATCAGTATTGGCCGGCTGAGCGTTCTGCTCGATATCAATATTTTGTAGTGGATCCAATGGCTGAATACAATATGCCCCAGTACATCTTGAGAGAATTTAAGGTTACAGATGCTAGGGTAGGTAAAAAAAAATGTATACATATTTGTTTTTCCAATATTAGGGTTTGATATATATTATATGGGGAGGTTAAAACCATACGGCCCATCATGAGGAATTAGTTTTTGTTGAAATAGTCAATCTGTGATAACACATAGTTTATTAAACTTTCTATACAGGATGGTCAATCCCGCACGGTACGTCAGTTTCAGTTCACTGATTGGCCAGAACAAGGGGTGCCAAAATCAGGTGAAGGTTTTATTGATTTCATTGGTCAAGTACACAAAACAAAGGAGCAGTTTGGTCAAGACGGTCCAATATCTGTTCATTGCAGGTAGGAAACCGTTTATATGTCGTTTCTTACCATTGTTTATTTACCTTGTAAGTTGACAACAAAATAAAGTGACTATTTTTTATGGCATAATTATTTTGCTAATTTAAAATTAATATAGATTTTGTAGTCCATGGAGGTGTATTGACTGTATAAAGCAATACACTGCATATAGTGTGCCACTGAAATCAATGTAGTTTATCAGTATAATTTATTTTATTTACCATTTCCTTATAAGACAGTCCTTTGAAATAATGTATAAAGATGCATACAATATGTCATACCATAATAAAACAAATACACATTTCTGTGTTATTAATTAAGGGCTGATTTTATTTATGATTTATTTGGGCATATACTTCCTTTGTTTTACTAAGAATGGAGCAATCAGAAACTTCCATTACCTTCCACATGTATCCATATCAGTATTTCCACAATTATTGTTAAACAATTGTGCATTACATTCACTCTCCTAATAACAGAAGACTGAACTCTAACTTCTTGTTAGATTGTGTGTGGATCTGTGATTATCAGATATATGGATATCTGGAATCATATCCCTACATCAATATGAACGCTTCACTAACCTCTTTTCACAGCAACAGCCTTCATATTGCCATACTGTAAAATAGGGGCTGTATTTGTATGCAATTCATCAGCACAACTAAATAAACATTGTAATACCAAATCATGCCCACTTAGGAGTACAACTCTGTTTCCCTGATGGACGCTGTCGGAAGTGTCATTGCTCTAAAAAGTGGATAGGGCAAAATGGATTCTGTTTGGGCAGCATGGATGTGATACAAAGAGCATGAGAGTAGAAAAATTTGAATCCAACACACAGAAATGAAGGGAATTTAGGATCTGGTTCACAACTGGTAACACTGAGCATTGATGTTGGCCATCTGGGCCTGTCTCCCAATCAACCTTCTGTGCAGGCAGAAATTTCCTTATCAATCTCTGCAATGATTATCCACATAGATTTTCCTCTGTGTTCTGGCAGGGAAATCGGCCAATAATGAAAGTCTATAATCTACTGAAGGGCTGTATCAAACTCCACGTTGAATGACCAGCCCCTTGTAATGTCACATAATTTTTTTTTTTTATGTATTCTTTATTTAGGTTTTAGAATATGTTGGCAACATGAGTAAAACATGTAATTGACAGTGATATATAACAAATTTATCAAACGGACATCAAATTATTATATCTGAAAATCACGTGCCATTCAGACTTAAACAGTAGAAATTAACACCGTGGTAACTAGTGTGATGTTATTATAGATATAAAGACAGACAAAAGGGAAGGGATGGATAGGGAAATGTCACATAATTTATTCACTGCACTGAACAAGATGCAGGAATTTTGAATGCCATGTAATGAAATAATAATAAGGGCTAGATTTACTAAAGTCATTTTGGAAAAATCGCTTACTAAAGAGCAAATTGAGGGGATTCATGTTTTTCAGAAATCGACATGTACTTTATTCGCCATGGCGATTTGAGCGTTGCTTAGTAGTAGCCGTGGCAAATTTGCCTAAAAAAGCGCCATTAAAATTCGCCTCCTGTCACATTTAAATCAATTTATTTTAATTTTTACACTTTTATGTCTAAACTGTGTTTACTGAATTCCAGCAACAAAGGATCCATACATGTACAGGTAAAAATTGAACAGACAATATCCAGTACAGACAACGACTGAATTTGAGTTCAGATAAGTTCGATCGGCTTAACAAAATGATCTGAAAAACATTACATGGTAATCTCACGCAGATGAAAAGATAGACAAAAAGCTCAGTTTAAGTGCTCCATATCTGAGCAGCAATTTTTGGGGATCCAGTGATGCGGGGGATTTACTGAGAAGAGTAGGTGGTTAAACAAGGGGTCAAGGAAAGGAAGAAAGGGGAAAGGGAGTAAAATGATAAAGTTCTAAAGGTGCTTTTTGGTTAGGGTATTCAGCCAATTGTTTACTAGGGATTGATCCCTCAGCTTCATTATACCATAATAATAGTATGTTAATGCAATGTAAGCCCATGTATTCCCTCAGTCTCTATGAAACTGGCCGCCTGAATTAATGGAATGGAACTGCAGGAGAAACTCTAAGTGTATGGATGTGGGGGCAAGGAGTTCAGGAACTAGACATTAAGGAATTATATGTTTCTGTAATCTTGAATTCAAGCCACAGGAACCAAATGTCTCGGTACTTTTCGTAGTTATGATCTAGATCCATTTCTGTATCATCTATGGATGAATAGAAGTCAATCTTTTGGAGCCAGCTGAGAATAGTGGGTGGATGTTGGGTTCTCCAAAGTGATGGGATCTTGGCTTTAGCAGCTAGGTTCAGATATCATAGGAGCAATGTCTTATAAGCTGAAATCGCAATTGGTGACCAACTCAACAACCAATCCAAGACTGGTTCTCACATGATTTCCCCAGGCAGTCCAATCATCGAGGTCCAAAACCCTCTTACGCTGGAGCACTCCCACCATATATGATAGAGAGAGCCCCTGCCCATTCCACAGCACCAGCACAAGTAACCTAGGGCAGGGACCATCCTGTGGAGTGTTACTGGGCATGGATACCATCTACTCAATCATTTGTAATTTCTCTTAATTGCATCTGGGGTGTTGGAGAAGTGAGGGAGAATTTAAAGATTTCTGACCATCGCTGTGTACTTATAGGCTGAGTAAAAGAAGGTGAGACAAATAAGGTTCCCACCAGGAGCTGGTTTGTAAAAACAAGATACCGTGTAAGTTGGTCGTTTGGCAGATAGACAGATTAATTCAAAAGGCGTCTTAATGTGAGCACTTGCCAAGTGACAACCAGGGGTCTGGACATAGTGTTTAAGCTGAAGGAACGCCCAAAACTCATATTGCGGTAGATTATGTTCTATCCGGAGAGTTTCAAAGACTTTCATCCTTCCCTTCTGAACCAGCTGGCCTATCCTGGTAATCCTTGCCGATTTCCATGGGCCAAAAGCAAGTGGATTCATTCCAGTAGTGAATTGTGGGTTTGCTATGAAAGATTGCAGTGGTGAAGGGGTGGGGGCAATCCCCTGTAATTCTTTAAGTTTCCTCCAGGACCTCAGCGTTGGTGTTATGTATCAAGTATTCTATTTAATAAAGAGGCCTGATAATATAGTTTAATATTGGGGAGTTGGAGACCTTCTGCTTGCTTTGTTAAGCAGAGGGTCTCTAGCGTCCGTTCCAGATAAAAGATCTGATAATCCTTTGAATTGCTGCAAACCAGTGATTAAGGATCTGAATGGGGAGTGTTTGGATATAGTATAGGACCTTGGGTAAGGTAACCTTTTTGATTATACTTATTCTGCCCATAAAAGTGAACATACCCGCCAACCAGCTGCGGAGTTCGGTTCTTATTTTGGTTAAGAGGGGAGTGAAATTCAAGGGGAATATAGTTTCAAGATTAGAGGGAATTATAACCCCAAGATATCACATAAGTGAGAATCGTGCCTGCGAAATGATGCAAACTGGAAATTGTCTCGCGACTTGCCGTGAGGTTAAGTGCAACCGATTTCGTATAATTCATTTTGAAATTAGAAAGTTCTCGGAATTGGCGGAACGCTTAAACAAGGTTTGGTAGGGAGATCATTTGGTTACAAAGGGTAGCCAGGAGATCATCTGCAATTAGTTTAGCTTAATTAGCTAGTTTATGTTTGTCCTGGCCTACCCAGATCCCAGATATATCTGGGTTCACTCTAATTTCTCTGACCAGAGTCTCTATGCACACAACAAAAAGGAGGGGGGGCAAGGGGCAGCCCTGCCTCGTTCCGTTCCTAATTTGTCCTGGAGGGAAGTAAGAATCGTTGATCTTATTTTGACAGTTTGGTCTAATATTCAAGCGTTTAAAGGGCCGCGGATAGAAAGGTCCAGTCCACCCTGTCAAATGCTTTTTCTGCGTCTTTGGAAAGCAGGATCGCAGAGTCTCCCATCTTCTGTGCATGGTGAATTAGGCAATCAATTTGGTAGTATTATTCCTTGCTTCTCTGCCAGGTGTGAACCCTGCCTGGTCGCTGTGGATTAGATTTGGCAGTATAAATTTGAGACAATTTGCGAGCATTTTCGCAAAAAGTTTTATGTCTACATTTAAAAGTAAAATGGGGCAATAACTGGGGCATAGGGCCAGGTCTTTACCCTCTTTGTGAATTACTGTGATATGGGCTTCAAGGGACTGGGTGGGGGGGGGAATTGTGTGTTTCCCTCAATAGGGGATAAGTTTCTGTTTGAAATGTTTGTAGTAGCTAATCGGGAAACCGTCCGGGCCTGGGCTCTTGCCTGATGGAGTAGTCTTTATCGCCTCTGTAAGTTCCTCTTCTGAAAAAGGCCGGTCAAGAATATCTGCCTCTTTGCTGTCTATTTTTGGATAGTGGATTTTTTCTAGGTAGGTACTGATGACCTGAGAGTAGGATTGCAAAGCGGTAGGCGACAAATTAGGACGCAGGTTATATAAATGTGTATAAAAGGCCTGAAAGGCTTTTGCTATATCCTCTGTCCGGTGACATTGTACACCGGATACATCCTTGATAAAATGTATGTAGGCATTGGCACGTTGGGCCTTAAGGGCCCTAGCAAGTACTTGTGCCCGGACGGTTCCCCCATCTTTAAAATTTGTTACGACATCTCCTATAGACCGCTTTAATTTTTAAATTAAGTAGTTCAGCAAGTGATTCTGCTTCTAATTCTATATAGGTCTGGTCTGAAAGGGAGGATTTGTGCTTCTTCTCCAGGTTCTTTATCTGGAGTAAAAGATCATCCCTCTGGGTGTTTCTTTACCATTTGGCCTGAGATCCTAGTTGTATTAATTTGCCCCGAATAACGTTCTTGTCCGCCTCCTATAGGATTGTTTTCGAGATTTCTGGGGAGTTATTATGGTGGAAATAATCGTTAATGGATTCCTCAATTTGATCTCTAGTGATTGGGTCCTGGAGCAAACCTTCATTGAGACACCAATTACATTGTTTAATATGAGGATGTTCAAGGGCCAAGGTGAGAAATATTGGGGCGTGATCGTACCATGTGATGTTCCCCACATGAGCCAACTACAAAAGATGAAGATGTCTGTGGATTGGGGGATCATGGTGGAAGGTTTAAATAAATCTCAGTTTGTATGGTAGAATTTAAGTCTGGAATCATTTCTGTGGCAGGTATGCACCCAAAGATCTACTTTCCCTGAGGGTTAAGGGGGGATACACATGGGTAGAGGAGGTGGGGGAACAAAGCTCTTTCAAAGTAATGCATACAAAATAGTGAAATAGCAAATAGAAACTTCTGCATCCAGTGCGGGCCCTCTATTGAAGAGGGAGCACTAAAGATGGACAATATGTCTTGTCCAGAAAGTAGCACAGGAGTGGCGACTAGAGCCGTCCAGCCATTGAGTGGGTAGTGGGGATATAGACGCGAACGTTTTTGTGATTAACAGTCAGTCACAGTCACAAAGTGATAAATAGAGAAACAATGAACTCAGAACATATGTTAGTATTCATATCAACTTTCACCCAATGAGATTAGCGTGTAAATGAGTAATTTTATTATACTACTAGAGGAGAGCTGCAGAAGAATAGATTGACTACTGGTTTTTTTTCAGTTCGAGCTCTCCTCACGCCTAGTGCCTGATGGATTGATAGGTAGGCAGCGGTTGTTAACTTAATGTGTGAGGGGTTCAAACTAAGGGTGAGGGTGAAACCTTGCCTAGGAGGGGTTATATCAAACAATAACTCTGCTCTCTCCATGTTGAAAGCAATTAACGCTATATATTGTTTCTTTGGGGCATTCTAATTGGCTATTTATTAGCCATGATTATCAAGCCTCACTGGGTTGAGGGTTTAAGAGGTCTAAGTGCAAACCCTGGCATAGTATAACTCCAGTCGGTAACCTTTACTATACCGAGCTAACACGCACAATGTATAAACAACATTCCTATTGAGTCAGCAAAGTGATATTGTGATATCTAAAATAAAGTTAAAGGCAATAATTGGCAACATTACAGTTCTGGAGAGGTAGATGAGGTAGAGGTCCCAGACGTTGTCACTGCCTCCTCATGTCGTCGGTGGAACATCTGCAGGCATTGTTGGTGGAGACTTTCTTTTGCCCCGTACCAATGGGGCCTACGGGAGTGTGGAGGGAGTGGAGGCAAATTAGCGGGGATGTCAGGGTCCAGCCAGTTGCATCTATTGAACCTAGATCCAGTGCTTGGCAGAAGTCCAGCAGATTGTCAGGGGTGCATAGAGAATGTGGTTTCCTCTTGAAGGATACCTGGAGAACGAAGGGGAATCCCCATCTGTATTTGAGATTACGACATCTTAGTTCTTCTGTGATAGGTTTGAGTAGTCTCCTCTGCTGTAGGGTCTTCCATGAGAGATTCTGGTAGATTTGGATCTTGTGGCCCATAAAGGTGATATCCTCATTCCCTCTGATCCGTCTAAATGTGTATTCCTTCTGTGTATAATAATGAAGGTGGAAGTTGACATTGCACGTCTTTTCTGTGGGGGAACCTTTGTGTGTCCTGTCAAAATTCAGTAGTAATATTAGGATCCAGATCCAGTATATCTCCAAATATCACATTCAAAGCATCAATCAGGCTTTGTTGATTAATGTCCTCTGATGCGCAGGTTATTCCTGCGGCCAATATTATCAAGGCAGTCGACTTTGATGAATAGACCGCATATACGCAATCTACGTATTGAAACGATACGCAAATTACGTACAATAGCTACTATGCATGCACAGTAGCTGTTGTTCATTGAATTACGTCCGACTATGGAAGACGGACGTAGTTCTGGATCCAGCCCATTAAGATTTGTTGGTAATCTCACCCCCTCCATGTTGCTTGGGATCCTGTAAGTTGCTGGATCTAAGATATTGTACAATTTGTTCCTTTAACAAAGTTTTTATCAGCATCCCTGAAGGGAATCCCTGAGAAGGACTGCACTTCTTGTGGGGGATTCTATTGTTAGGGGTATCCAGCTGGGAAGAGGACCCGAAAATAGGATCACGTGAAGTGCTTGCCTGGAGCTACAGATCAACGTGATAAAAAGCGCATTTTAAATATTGTAAAGGCAGTGAGTGAGGAAAGGGGGGTTGATGTCATTATCCATCTTGGGACAAATGACTTAGCCAATGCTGGAGTTGTGGCTGTCAGAGATTAATTTAGAAAGTTGGGAACGGCTCTTAAGCAGGTGGCAAATACTGTTACTTTTTCTGAAGTGCTGCCAGTATACCGATTTGAAAACGGTAGAATGTGGCACATTCATGATTTCAATCTGTGGCTTAGGAAGTGGTGTCATGCGGAAGGATTTGGGCTCATAGAACATAGCCATTCCACCTGGCAAAATAGGAACTTGTATAAAAAGGATGGCTTACACCCATCTTCTGTGGGGACAGATATTCTAAGTAAGCAGTTTGAATGCTTTATTAGAAACCATTTAAACTAGGAGAGGGGGGCAGTGATACAAATAATAAAAATAGCTGCTCCCCTAACCAAAAAGTCTTGGGTGCCAGTCAATCAGATAATATAGCCAAAGCAACAAATGGAAAAGAAAATATAAAAAGCAATATAAACATATCTAGCAATAATAATAAACTGAACTGAAGGAGATTCATAATGCAACCTCTCAGAGCAATGTGTGCAAATGCTAGGAGCTTGGGAAATAAAATCTCTGAATTAAACGCAATAATGGCAAGGGATAATCTAGATATTGTGGGAATCACAGAATCATGGTGCAATGAAAATCATGACTGGGACATAGCTATAACGGGTTATAATTTATTTAGAAAGGATAGAGTAGGAAAAATTGG
>WWET01002180.1:236527-246820 GCA_011038615.1 Limnodynastes dumerilii
AAAAAATATTAAAAAAATTCAAACAAAGAAAGCAGGAGATTTCTTTTCTTTTCTTTCTGTGCCCTTTACCTTACATGGTGTTCCTTTGTGGCTGATTAGTACAACTTTACGGTTCTTCTGTAAGGAGAGAATAGTTGTAAGGAAGGTAAAAAAAAAAAAAAAATGATTGCCTTCAGTGATATCTATACAGACAATTTTTTTCCATTATTAGCGAACACTTGGGATTGAATTTGTAGACTAATGTGAAAAATATTTTAAAAACAGTTTATTACTGATATTAAAAGGAATATGTATATACATAAAACAATTCCTATTACAATATAATTACAAATGTCCTGCAGGAATAGTAAAGCCACTGTAACTTAAAAGGGCACTATGAATGCAAAGTAAGTGGTAACATTCTCAAAAAAAAAAAAAAAGGAATGGCAACACTTAATTGCAAGTCAGTGGTCATTCCATCCAGTAACACTGAGACCTCTTTTAAAAAATAAAGCTCAACCCTCTGTTCATCTTAATTGTAAAGCGCAACTGTTGGCTCTTTATAACTGTACTTGGAACAACAAATGAAATGTGATTTGCTCACCATAATGTATGTAGAAATATCAACTTTGTATTAAAGAATGAAATGACAAACCTGTGTCTGTAAGGCTATTACTTACTGTAGCTGTTTACGGTCTGTCTTGTAAATGTAGAAATGAACATGAATCTATTATATATCAGTTTCATCTCATCACTTACGGAATGTAAAATTTGCAGTAAAAAAAAATGTTAAAACATCTTTTTAAATACATAGTGCAACAACAGACATCATCATAGAGTAAGGAATTCATGATTTGATTGAAATTTCTGGTAAATAATTTTGACTGGTTTTTAAAATATTGAATATGGTAGGGATAGTGGGTGCTTAGAGAGAACACCTACTTTTAAACTCATGCCAGTTCCTGTTGGAAATCTCATTGTAAGGGATCACTGCTGTATCCACTACCATCACTCTCTTGGAGCTACGTGTAGATTGCTTTCTGATCATGGTGCTCAGATATATGAGCATGCGCAAAACATGAAATCTGATGTTTTTGAATGCGGTTGAAAACTACACATTACACGTCCTATATAACCTTACAAAACAATTTTAGTTAAATGTTTTGGCCAAAAATATCAATCCTGACACATTTATTTCTCCCTTCCTAATTAATAATAGGTAACACAATTGTATGTAATAACGGAGAAACTACAGTATGTAATTATTAACAATGGCTTAAACTGCTAAAGGTTCATTATTAATATAAATTTGGTATGTATTTTTGTGTGTAATTGTACTGCCCTTGCAGTTTTACTCAGTAATAAAAACTGAATATAGAAATGCCTCATCCATGCTGAATCTGCAGTCTCTGACAACTGAGAAATCTTCTGTGGACATCATCAATCTCATGAGACCTTAAGCTCCACAGCTGGGTATGGCAGCTGTATAAAAATGAAATACAAAGGGGCGTGGCTTGGGAGCCTAATGGAGTAGGACACGTTTAGTCCTCTCTCCGGCCGAATCCGTAATTAATCCGTTGGAAGAAGGGGCCCTGTGGACACTTACCTGGGCTGGCTTGAGGCAGTGTGCCGTCCTGACCCTCCTGGACCCACCGGAACCGGACTGGAGCCGCGGGCAGTACTTTACCTGGCACTGTCTGGCGGAGGCTGGCGCTTCCTCTCCTGCGGCTTGGTGAGCAGTACTCACTGTTTGCGACCATCTGGGGTGTCTCTGCCTGGGATCCTGCGGGAGACGTCCTCCTGGGCTAGATACCGGTGTCCTGGCTGGCTGTTTCCCTCACACTAACTTTTGGCGCGAATCGCCGCCATTTTGGACGTCGCAACGGGCGGCAGCTTAATCCCCCGTGCTGTCTGGTGCCTCTGCCTCCCCTACGGCCTGTGTGTCTGCTGTGGATGTCTGGGCTGGTCCCCTACAGTCCCTCAGCGGTGCTTCTCTGCTGGGCAATAGATTGCTGAAGCTGCTTGCTGTGCTGGAGTTGCTTTCTGTGCAAGCCCTTATTTTGCAAAGGGGTCCCACACAGTGCATTGGTTGTGCACATCCTGCTATAAAGCTGTACAGCTGTCATACCCACTGCCACATCTACTGCCCTGCTGCCACTGTTTCTGCTTGCAGTGCACCCCCCTCCCCCCCTTTTTTGCAATTTCTCCATATAATCAAGCCTGGTCTGGACCTCTCACTATAAGGCTCTGCAATTCTACAAAGTTTCTCCTGCCTTCTTACAGTGGAATCTAGTGTGTGTGCTGGACTGCCCTCCCTCTCTGGATCTCCTTGGCCCTGCATCTCATCCCCACCCTGTCAATTCTGTTGTGCTGCATACCTGCCCCACTCCTATTACCTACCTTACCAGCGTGTTAGAATTACTGTATCATAAAAAAGCACCCTCCGTCCTCGTACCACTTGTTATACCACTGGGGGCAGCACGGAGACCTTTGCTGTGACCTGTCTATCCGGTAGCTCTGTTCCTAGTTACGCCTATGGGGAAGTCCGACAGAGGTGCGGCCGCTGCGGCCAAGTTGGAGCGGTTTAGTCGGCAGCCTGCGCCGTGTTCGCAAGAGGTTGCTGGGCCGCCTGGGGATAAGCAGTCTGGTGCACAGGGCTCTCCCCACAATGTGCCAGATTCAGGACAACATACCCTCCATCAAGTACTGGAAGCTATTTCATCCCTTGATAAGCGGATGACTGATAAATTCGGGGAGGTGCAGGCTGGCATCACGTTGCTGCACCAGGATTTACAAAAAGTCAGAGAGAGAGTGGGAGAGGTGGAGCAGAGGGTGTCTATCCTGGAAGACTCCGCTGCTCCCATGAAGAATGATATTCACCGGCTTAATCTGGAAATGGCTGCGTGCAAGGCAAAGCTCACGGATATGGAGGGTAGATTACGACGCAACAACCTCCGGTTTGTGGGCCTGCCGGAACGTGCAGAAGGTCAGAATCCGGAAGTTTTCCTAGAGGAGCTGCTGGTGAAACAGTTTGGTTAGGATTTTTTATTTCTAGCTTTAGGGCTATTGTTGTGTTCTTTAAGGGATCTAAGTATGCCTAAGTTTCAGGGGTATACAGGGTGGGTATGGGGTGGGTTGTTGTTCTTTGTATGTGTATGTGTTATGGGTTTTGTGGAAAATGTATTGCACATAATTTTTATGTACTTTGCTGATATATGCACTGCTTATGATGTCTATCACATTGTTTTACATGCCTCTGTACTGTTGAGACTTGGGATCTCCCTGGTTCCGCTTCGCAATTACCAAGTTTCACTCTGCTATGGTTGACCTTAGTTTCATGTCCTGGAATGTTCGGGGTCTTGGGGATAAAATTAAAAGGTCTCTTGTACTCACATATGTTAAAAGGGCGGCCCCGGATATAGTATGTCTGTTAGAGACTCACCTGATGGGTAGCAAGATCCTATCTTTGAAAAAAGCATGGGTGGGCTGGGCGTTTCATTCGACCTTTTCCTCCAACTCCCGTGGGGTTTCGGTGTTGGTGCGTAAGCACTTGAATTTTCAGCTCGATAAGGTGCAGATAGACCCGTCTGGGCGCTATGTTTTCCTCCATGCCATTATTTATGCATGTCCAGTTAATGTTTTGCCAATTTATGTTCCCCCTCCTTACTCTAATTGAATTCTTAAGAAAGCAGCCTCCTTTATGGCGCAGTATCCTGGTTCATCTACCGTTATGATGGGGGACTTTAACAACGTAATTGACCCTGGGTGGGATCGATGGAGAGAGACGGCAGCCCAGGCAGATCCTGGAATAACCCCTTTTGGTAAATTGGTGGGGGAGTTGGGGTTGATAGATATTTGGCGGCTGCGTAACCCTGGGAGCAGGGAATTCTCATGCCAATCTGCCTCACACCATTCATTATCCCGTATTGACCTCATGCTGATAACTCTTGACCTGCTTCCCATGACCTCTGAGGTGGCATATCGCTCCAGGGGCATCTCGGATCACTCACCTATCACATTGACGCTGACTCTCAACAGACTACAGGGCCTACACTTTTGGAAACTGAACCCATTCTAGCTTACGCTGTTTGGGGGGGATTCTGACCTGATTGAAAAGTGGGAGGGCTTCTTTGCAGATAATGTTAGTATGGAGAATTCTGCAATTAAGTGGGATGCGTTTAAGGCCTTCCTCAGAGGAACCTTTATACAGGAAGTTACCAGAGTTAAGTGTAAGTCTAGACGTGTGGAGAATGAGTTGGAGACTAGATGTACTGCATTGGAGACGCAATACATGACGTCCAGATCCCTGACTGATAGACTTGACTGGCTTAGGTCACAGACTGAATGGAGATCCCATTTATCTGATAAAGCCAAGAGACGTTTACTGTTCAGTAGACACTTTCAATATCTTAACTCGGATATGTGCAGTAGCTACTTAGCCTTCCTGGCTAAGGATGACTCAGCCATGAGAAATGTCTCTGCCATAAGGGATGTCCAGGGACACATTCAATATGAGGGTGACAAGATCTCAGAGGTGTTCCTAAAGTTTTACTTCACATTGTATGCATCCTCGGCCAGTTACTCCCTCAAGCATTTGTCTGGGTATTTGGATGGGGTTGCCCTGCCGAGACTGGGGCGGGAGGCTGGCGCTCTGCTGGAGGCCCCGATTTCTGATAAATCTGCCCTGTCTGCTGTCCCGAGCCATAAGGCGCAAGGTTCGGACGGCATTCCGGGGGAAGTATATAAACAACTCCAAAAGTTCTTTATTCCCAAACTGCTAGAAAATTTTGAAGCTATTTTCCAAACAGGGGCATTGCCCCCTTCTATGTCTGAGGCCCTTATTATCGTGATTCCCAAAGCAGACAAAGACTTGATGTATCCTGAATCTTACCGCCCTATATCTCTTCTGGCTACAGATGTTAAGCTTCTGGCCAAAATTTTGGCCTCAAGGCTCAACACCGTGATTGACCAAATAGTGCATCCGGATCAGACCGGTTTCATGCCGGCCAAGACCACATCCATTAATCTCCGTCGGTTGTACGCGCATATTCAACTATTCTCGGGAATAGAGTCGGAGGCGGCGGTCGCATCTTTGGATGCGGCCAAAGCTTTTGACTCTGTTGAATGGGAGTATCTGTGGGAAGTTCTCCGCCGGTTCGGGCTTGGGGAGTCCTTTATTAAATGGGTGCAAATACTCTACTCTGCGCCGGTTGCTAGAGTGTGCGTTGGGGGGTACACCAGTGCTCAGTTTCGGCTAGAGAGGGGTACGAGGCAGGGGTGCCCTCTCTCTCCTGCCCTATTTGTGTTGGCTATCGAGCCACTGGCCTGTCTGATCCGTGCGGATGATGCTATTCGCGGTTTCCCTATTGGGGAATCTGTGGACAAAATAGCATTGTGCGCAGATGATTTGCTTCTCTTCCTGGCAGATACGGGGGCTTCATTGGAGAGAGTGTTCGCGGTGATAGAGCGCTTCGGTCACTTCTCAGGGCTAAAGATTAACTGGTCCAAATCTAGCCTTTTCCCTCTCTCGGGACTTGTCACTGATGCTGCGGCCGGGAATCAAGTGCTGCGTTGGACTACTAAATTTAAGTACCTCGGCATTTGGATATCGAACGAAATGTCTAACTATGTTAACCTTAACCCTATTATTGATTACATTAAGTTAAAATCACAAACGTGGCGTAGGCTTCCGTTGACGGTCTCGGGCAGGGTTAACCTGGTCAAAATGCTCATCCAACCTAAGCTGCTGTACCCTCTCTTACAATCCCCTGTTTACATACCCCTGGCTGTCTTCAAAACAATCAATACCCATATACTGTCCCTGGTGTGGGGTGGAAAACGTGTGAGGGTTCGCATGACTGTTCTTCAGAGACCTAAAGATAATGGTGGACTGGCTTTACCTAACTTCAAGCTGTATTATTGGGCGGCCCAGCTTAGTCACTTGGTGAGTTGGATGTCGGGGGCTCCGACGGCTACTACCAGACACTTACTTAGGGTGGGGGGTGGGGTGGGGGGGTCCTCGTTACAAAATCTTTTGGTACAATGTCCCAGAAATCTAGGCTTTTGGAAGGCAGTGTGGAATATCGCGCTAAGTACCTTGTCTATCTCCATCCCTATTGACCCTAAGGTTTGCCTTTTTGGTTTGACGTTGGTGGAGACCTTTGATGCTACCATATACAAATATCTCTTCTCTCTGATGTCTCTGGCCAAGGTGATAGTAGCAAGGGCATGGATGGCGACATCCCCCCCATCACAGGGTCAGTGGGTTTCCCCGGTAAACGACACTATTAGCCACGAGAAATTTGTATATGCCTCTAGGAAGGCACTGCATAAATTTTTCAAGGTATGGTCTCCTTGGATGGACTCCCCTTACTATTGCGAGCCCCGGACTGAGTCTGGGTCTCCCTCTAATGTATAGAATAGCTCTGTTACGAGCTGTCTTGTAAGGTAGTCCTTCCTTCCCTGGGGTTTTTTTTTTATCCCGGTCTTATACCTGTATACATGTGTATCTCCTGAGGGTGGTGTGGAGCGGAGAGCTGGGAGGTTTAGCTGTAGCTTCACGTATCTTGTCCTCTCAGGGTATAACAAACATATCAATGGGTTCTTATGATGTGTATTCAGCGTGTATGTATTTGTGATGATTACTGAACTGTAGTGCAATGCATGTTATTTACTGGGTTGTGTTGTTTGGTTGTCTGTTATAAATTGTTTTGGTTGGGTTGTTTTGTTTTGAAAAATTGCTCAATAAAAATCTATCTGATTCAAAAAAAAAAAAAATGAAATACAAAAATGTTGGAGCCTTGTCTCCTTTTCAGCCTGTCTGCATAGTGGGTGTGGGGCAGTTTAAGTGGAATGGTTGTGTAAATGTTAAGGTAACGTCCGGATGGCAGAAATCCAGAAGTGTTCTCCCTTCGCAGGAAAATTGGGATCAGTGATCCCATAATGGACCTTTGCAGCCGAAAGTCCATTCGCAAGTGTCTTAAATCTGAATCCGGTCTAAAGCTTTTTATTTTTTATTAAAAGAAAGCCATTTTTAAGTTTTTTGATCCATTATAAGCCTTTTATTCAAGAGAAACTGTCCTAAAATAATTCTTATTTATGCTTCCCATAGAGCACATTTATTGGAATGTATTCTCCATAAAATAATTATATTTCCGAAATACAGATAGCTAAAAGCTCATATTCATCTGTCTGTATTTTGAAAATAGCACTATTTAGAATATTTTATTAATGAATAGGCAAGTGTGCTGAATTCATTTTTCGACATACTTATCCATTAATTAATTCGGAAACCACAGTCACACCGGCTCAGGATGTTTTAGGAAGGGTTGATCACAGGTAGGGGAGGGTGGCTGTAAAGGGCAGACAAGAAGAACCAAGTGGTTCTTATCTGCCGTCACATTCTATGACTTGTGTGAACGTAAAATGGTGACAGTTTGTTAAATTTGGCTTGGTACACAGTCCGTTGACACACCTATATTGTATATTATAAAGTCACGCACACAAGTCTAGATGGATTGGAATGCACGGATGATTGCACATGGGCAGATGTACAAAATGTGATCAAGCACATTGAAATGAGAGGAAATTGAAATAAAGATTCTAATCCTCGGAATTTGCAAAATGGCAGCTTGGGTGTAAAACTAGATTTGGAAATTTTAATTTCACATTAAGCAATTTTTGCTGTATTTTTTCTAAGTTTTAGAAACTAAACCAGGTTTTTTTATTTTATGGTGTAAGTGCAGTGTTTTTCACAATATGCATTTAGACTGTGGAAGCAAACCACCTGTGATTGCATCCATGGACAGCATTCAGATTTCCAACAACTTGCTGTTTTCCTTTGGAAATGTTCTTCTTTTGTGATCTGCTCCCATGCACACATTCAAGCCTCTTTATCAGAACGCAATCTGCTCGGTCCAGACTTCTGACTATAAACACTGTTTGGGCAGGTTACATGCTCAATTGAGAATAGTTTATTGTTACAATGTATAGTATAGGTGAGAATTCATATGGCAGATCTATCCAGACTTCTGATCTATTGTCATTTTAAATGTAAATGGTTCTTAGGCATACAGACCTGACACATAGCTAATGTGGATTAATCAGTCTAATTAATGAATCAAACTATTTTAAATATACACTGCATTACACTAAACTTTATGGCCTACTTTTAATTTTTAAATATATGTTTATAATTGAATAGCACTGCAATGCCACACATTTTGCTCAGGCATTTTATTTTATTTTTACATTTTTAGACATTTTGGGTTTTTTGCTTAAAAAGACAACTTAATTATGCTTAACTGTTTAAAATCTTTATTTTAAAGAAACAATACATACAGCCCATTGAAATTCCTTATTTAAAAAAAAAAGGAAAAACAACTTTGAAACATGTAACTTGCATATTCTACCGTAAACCTTGTACACATCTCTGCCTTGTTGGCTATCCCTAACCTCATCCATTTCCATGTTTCATATACATTCTTATTCCCTTGTACTCACAGAACTACTGAAAAGGAGTACACATTTTCACTGAATCTGTGCAACCTTGGATCCTAAGGCTTACTTTTTTTTAAAGGTAAAGTTATAGACGAAGTAGTTTATACTTGTATCCTTGTAATAAATAAACTTAAAATGGATACATTATATAGAAAGGGATAACATAATTATTAGATACAGTTACCTTAAGTGTATTCTTCACAGGTGTTTGTGACTGCAACAGTTTAGGGTGGAATAAAATTATCATGCTTGATTTAGAGTGTAAAGCTGGCCATACACTGGGATGATTACTGATTCCAAAGGGGGTGGCCCGATAAACAGGACGTTTTCTTGCCAGGGAACTGTCCCGTTATCGGCACCATACACCTCTCCTGCTGGAACCAATAATCCTAGCAGAAGAGTGGGGCAGGGCAGCGCTTAAATCTGCTGATCTTTAAAATGCTGCACTGACACCTTTGAAAGTAGACCTTTACGATTATCTACTAACCTTTAGTAAAATAGTAATAGTAAAATAATTTTCCTTCAAATTATTCCTACGGAAGTAATTGAGTGGCCAGCTGAATCAGGGGCATAAATGTTTACATGACTGTAGTCTGGATTAAATCCTCTCTTTTTATAGAAATTAACTATGTTTTGTAACTTTAGAAATAGGTAGAAGAATTGTAGAAATCCAAAACCAACATAATAATGAGGATAAAGTGCTGATATACCTAAAAAGGTATAGTGCCAGAAAAAAGTCAACTAAAAATAGTAAAAAAAAATATCTGATAGTGACCTAAATATAAAAATATGCCTAATACACCCTAAAATAAGAAAAAAAAAACTATTCTGTGCTTCAGAAAAATAAGCATATCAGTGCGCTAAATATATGAAGACCTGAGCGCTATATGTGAAGACATTTGTTCCTCACTACAGATTTTGATTCCTGCAGTGCATAGTCTGGATAATAGGGCCTAACAGACATATTACTTATATCCATAACACCTGTGTAATCTGCAATCTTTCTCCCTCTTTCTAACTATTCTTCAGTAGCGCCAGCAACCCCAGTGGCTGGTGCTAGGATTCCTCTCCTGTTAGCAGAGAGCTACATCTCCCAGCATGCAATGAAGAGGAGAAGCATGTGAAGGAGCAGTTACAAAATGGCATTTGGAGATTTTTGACCAGGCCTTCACAGTGGTTGGAGCTTGGATGTCAAATCCCTGCAGCATCCTAACTACCTCACTCATATGTTAGGTACGCCAGCACACCCCTACCCTAGCATTTACTAAGTGAGCCCTCATTGTACACTCTGCATCCCTCCTCCCGCCCAAAGAGTGGAAGTGCTTCCACTTCCAGCTCTGCCCCATCCTGTCGGCATATTCTATCCCAGGACGGGTCTGGATCCAGAATTCATCCTGGTACATCCAGGCCCTCTTAAATGGGGAAAGGACAGCAACACAGCCATGGCCCAGTATGATGATAAAATGGTCCAAACTTCAGAGATGATATAGTGAAAACCACAGAAAAGTGCCTGTATAAAAACTCATTCAAAATAAGTCCTATAAAAATCGTCCTCGTTTGTAATTGACCAATAATATAAAATAAATAAATAAATGAAATCATTGATATAAAGTGATATGTAAATACCAAGTTAAAAAAAAACCTAATTTCATCAATAAGTGTCCAAACTTCAGAGCTGATATAGTGAAAACCACAGAGAAGTGCCTGTATAAAAACTCATTCAAAATAAGTCCAATTATATATATATAAAAAAAAATGAAAATTAATGTCCAGTCAATTAATACTTTTGCCACAGGGTATCGATATAGGTAATTC
>WWET01002180.1:265193-275336 GCA_011038615.1 Limnodynastes dumerilii
ATAAACACACACACACACACACACATATATATATATATATATATATATATATATATATATATCTATATATCCATCCATCCAGGGGGTGCCCTGCATATTTTGTCAGCACAGGGCCCCACAATTTCTGATGGCGGCCCTGCCCATCACTCAAAGTGATCTGAGGTACATATGGTCCTTACAGAAAAGTGGATCTAGGCACCTTACTGTGGGCTCTATTTACCAATATCGTTTTCATATGATAAAGCCCATATGATAAAGTGTGAAAACGGGCTTTATCATATGAAAACGAAGAGTTAGCTATTTACAATGCTATCATTTCCATGGCGACGTTCGCGTTAACCCTCCCGATCGCCAGTCTGCTGAAATGAATGCGGGCCGGTATTTACTAAGTGTCAGTGCAGATTTTAACAATCTGCGCTTACATGTTAAATAACGCCATCTGAAGATGGCGTTAGGGTAAGTATTCCATCGGTCTCCCAATATACCCCTCTTTTCCTCCCCCTAATAGCTGTTATTGGGGGGAGGAAAAAGGGGGTACATAACGGGAGACCGCTGGAATACAGTTAAGTAAAAAAAACATTCAAATCTAAGTAAAAAAAATAAATAAATAAAAATATATTAACAGGTTTTAATTAATTTTTATCTAATAAACATATTTAATAAAAAAACCACAAAAAAACAGAGAACAAAGCTTTAAAACTTAACGCGTCTGTCTCTGATCTGTCAAAAGGCATGCGCAATGAGCTTGCCTTTTGGGACTTGAACTTTTAGAAAGTCCCAAAAGGCAGCTACTGCGCATGTGCCGGGACTACCCTACTGAACGATGTTAGCAAAAGGCTCACTGACCACCGTAAGACCTCGCAGGAAGGGTAAGTATTTGTAAATACTTGCTCTGGTTGCTATCATTAGCGCTCAATGCTCTAGGAGCTAAATAGAGCCCTGTGAGCTAGCTAAATCCCCTCCTAATTCATTACCCAGCCAGCAGGAGAAAGAAGGTACCTTCAGAGAAGGGGATCTAGCTGCCTCACATAGGGTGTGCTATTTTCCATGCAGTGTATGTACCAAGTACCTTAGCTGAAGGGGTTATAGACACCTCACTGTGAACTGGCTAAATCCTATCACTGAAAGTGACCTCAGAACTCTGCTGTATAAAAGTGCATTATAACAGTAAAATGTTATTTTAAAATTAAATAAAATATATTTTTATGTAAATTGGCTAAATCCCTTTTACTCCAATATAAAACTCAATATGAGACCAGCACTCTGTAGTATAATAATGTAACATAAATGTAAAAGGTCTTTCTAGAGTGAGGGAAATAGTCATGTCAATGTGAGCTGGCTAAATCCCATCACTCCAAGTGACCTGAGCACTCTGGGCACAAATGGTTGTTACAGAGTAGGGGATTTAGACAACTCACTGTAAGCTGGCTAAATCCCCTTCCAATTCATTACCCAGCCAGCAGGAGGCCAAAAGGTACTTTCAGAGAAGAGGATTTAGCTGGCTCACACAGAGCGTGCTATTTCCCCTGCAGCAGTGGTACCAGGCAGATATGGATTTAAAACTCATGGGGCCCTAAGCAAGATGCCAGTTTGGGGCCCCCCAAGGGATCCTGCATGTCCTTAAGGCTGCAAGAGTGCTTAACAGTGTAAGATCCTAGGCCCCTGGAGCTCGCCAGGCCCTAGGCGTGTGCCTAGGTTGCCTTGTGGATAATCCTGCCCTGGTACCAGGTACGTTAGCTGAAGGGGATTTAGTCACAAACGCTTCTACACAACCTGTGTCTCGGTCCCTGTGTATGGACGCAGGCGGTGATTGTCTTTATTTTTCTTGTTCTGATTATTTCTTTTACTGTGAAGCAGTACAGTAGAAAATATTATTGCTGCAGTTCCGAAAGACTAACCCCACCTCAGGGAGCAGCCACTGCCCTCCCCCTCGTGTTCCTGGAGCTCGGCCCCAATGGCCAAAAACCATGAAAAAAAGAAGTGATAGTGGCAAATCGTGAAAAGAAATCTAGTTCACGTTGTAGCTGGACAGGACACATTGGACCGGACCCCCAGCTGCACTTCTGTCTATTTTTTAATACTGCACATTCTATTTAAATGTTTGTACATTTGTTAACTTTAACTTGATTGTAAATGAAAAGTACACCTTCAGGCTAGTCCAGAACTGCGTGCGTGTCCCTCTGTTTTTTAGACAGAAGCGCAGCCAAAATGAGCACTGCACATGCTCAAAACAGAAGTTCACAGAAAGATGTGTGCAAAACTGCCCATCCGACAGCACTGCGCCAGTTCCACTGGGAGTTCCATGATATTTAAATAAGAAAACAGAGTTTTTCTTATTTAAATATGCGCAGTAGCTGTCCGTTATATCTGCGCTTCCGTGAAAATCTTACACCATCCCAGGGGCACTGAGCTATATTTATACTCTAAAAGCAAGAGAACGTTCACTTACTGTCAGAGGTTATAAATATAGCCCAGTGCCAGCAGATCTGTCAGTTTCCGCAGGATGTCCTCTATTGGAATGCGTATTAGGCTTTTTTTTTTATTTTGCAAAACTACTGCCCAAGGATTAAAAGCTTGGAAGATGTGATCCTTTACAAATGAAGATCCCTTCCAAGCAGGTAAGTACGATTTTTTTTTTTTTTAATGCAATGGGTTCTTTTTAACTGTAGGGGGCCAGCCCTTAATTTAATCATTTAATACTTAGGATATTACATGCTGCAGCAGGCCCTGTGGATGGCAGGACATGCTGGTGCTGGTGGTTCTCCAAGTGCAGGTATGATGTGGCATCCTTGGGCAAGCTGATATATGTAGTACTACAAGCACCAGTATGACCTGTTGTGTTGCAGGTGGGGGTAGGGGGGTTTATATTAGTTTAAAAAAAAATCTATATATATATATATATATTTTTTAAAACCACCCCTCTGTAACCTGCAGTCGGTGGGTATTAAACAACTCCTCTTTTTTATTGTTTTGCTGAAAACACCCAACAATGGATAGGCTAGAATTCTGGACTAACTTCTATGTTTGCTTATTTCAAACGGATGCACCTTTTTTTTATGTCCTCTTTGCAGCTCTGGATAGGATACACAGAGTGTGAGAAGCAGATTTGCTCCAGATCATGTTTATAACATGTCATAGTGGGAATTACTTCAAACAACAGCCCTGAGTTTTAGCGCAGTGTATGCACGTACAAAACAGTGAGAATACGCCCTATCCAGAGTTCCAATTTTAAACATAATTATAGCTAAATATATTTATATTCTTAAGCAAAATAAACCTAAACCCTTAAACATTTTAATTTATGTAAAAAAAATGCATAATATACGACAAGGTTTGATATTCCAGTCATTAAAAGAAATATAGCATAGTGTATTAAGTGTGTTTTAAAACATGTTTATTCTTTAGACAGTTAAATAATTGTTAGGTCTGTAGGGTTGTGTTGTATCTCTGGACCGGATTCACACCTAAGAAGCAGTCGCTTCTTAGGTGCATATCTTTAGTAAAGGACATACTACGCATGTGTAGTAGGTTCTTTACGCAATCTACGTACCAATTTGGTACGTAAAGCTGGCCATACACTAGAGCGATTATCGGCCGATCCATCAATTATCGCGTAAAGAGCCGAATTATCGCGCAAGTGTATGGCAACGATTTTTCGTCCAATCGTCCAAAAAGGACTTCTGAACGATTATTTGATCTTTTGGCATGTTTGATTTAAAACGATAAAAAGCAGCAGATTTTTGGAGAAATCGCGTAGTGTATGGACATTCTACGATAATCGGCAGTTCTTCTGCGATAAATTTATCGTGCGGTGGAGGCGTGTTTATGCAGATGGCGTGTGACATATCACGAAGCGCTTTGTGCATCATAAGCTGTGAGCCATGGAGTTGTCAAACATAATGAACATAAAGGACGTCTGTTGAAACACCTACGTACATGAGCTGGTGCAAACTGCATGCAGAACTTGCACATTTTATATGGAACTGCATCATGTGTACAGGCCATGGATTTGTTGCTGCACACTACAAACAGTACTTGGACATTTTATATGGAGCTGCAACATGTGCTGTGGCTCGTGGATTTCATGCTGCAAACTACAAACAGTGGACCTGATTCACACTTAAGAATCTTCTTAAAATAAGAACTTAAAGTCACACCTGGGCTAAACCATGTTGATTGCAGGGGAGTCATATTTCATCTGTTGCAAACAGTACTAGTGTTGAGAGGTGATATTTCCCAGCCCAAGTCTAAATAACAGTGTAATAGTAAAGCTGGTCAGTATCTGTGTGCAGTAAGCAATTCAAAGATATATCCCTGCATGCAAAGAATACAATTAAATTAATTCCCCCTGCAATCAACATGGTTTTGCCCAGGAGCGACTTTAAGTTCTTATTTTAAGAAGATTCTTAAGTGTGAATCAGGCCCTAAGGACCTGATTCACACTTAAGAATCTTCTTAAAATTAACTTCAAACAGTACTAGTGTTGAGAGGTGATATTTCCAAGCCCAGGTCTAAATAACAGTGTAATAGTAAAGCTGGTCAGTAGCTGTGTGCAGTAAGCAATTCAAAGATATATCCCTGCATGCAAAGAATACAATTAACAAATGAATGGCCCAACAATTTGTTTTATTAAACAATGATGTTAAGAATGTATACTTTTTGCAAAGCATTCTCCAAAAACTGGCAAATATAATCATACCATTATAACATTTATTTTGCAACCATGTAAGCAAAAACTTTTTGAGGCAACTGAGCACCTAAATATTTTGAATGGTTTTAAGCATTTTCATGCATTCTTTGGTTAGTTGGAGGATTTCCTTTGTGTTTATGTCATCATGACGTTTTTGCCTTTTGGACTTCCCATTACTGTCATCTGAAATGACGATGATATCTGTATGTAACATAAAAAAAAGTTGTCAGTTAAGGCTATATTTATAGTTTTTTATATGACACACATTCCCTTTATCCCCTGTTACCATGCCACCTGCACCCTTTCCTCCCTGTTTTTATGACACCTGTTCCGTGTAACCACTATTGCTTTCTGCCACCTGTACCCTTTTACCCTTGCTACTATGACACGCATTCCCTTTAACCCCTGTTACCATGCCACCTGCACCCTTTCATCCCTCTTACTATGACACCTCTTCCATGTAACCCCTGTTGCTTTGTGTCCACTGTACCCTTTTACCTAGAAACTATGACAGAACTTTTGGTTAATCCCAGCTACCATGCCACTAGTAGCCTCTTGCCCCCCTTACTATGACACCAGTTGTCTTTTAACCCTCATACTATGTTACTGGGTAACCATACCATTATCCATTATACCATGAAAGAAAACACATCAAGTATATATGTATAGAAAAAGAGCAAGCAAACTTACCACTAGCGCTACTGGTTATTTTTATGCTTTGATGCTCTGGGTCGATCATACTTTGCTGTGACTCTCTGATATCAACCTTTGGTTCATCAAAACTGGTGTCAGGTGGCACTGCAGAAATGTCAGTGTCTCTTTCTGCAGGAAATGTGTTGAAAGAATTGTATATTACATATTGCTAATAAAAAAACGTTTGGTTTTTCATAGAAAACTTGGGGACTTTCTTGTTTGTCTCACATTACCTTTTTTGATATTTTTTTTTAAATGCACTCCTCTTAACTCCACCCTATCATGGCATTGTCTTCCTGTAATGCAGATAGGGTTAAATTAGAAGAGAAGGTGTATGCATACATTGCAACAATCACACACCACATGACTTCTCCAAAACTTAATTTCATGCACCTGCAGTAATTCTCATTAGCAGACCACATTACTACTGTCCTTCCTCTACAGACATCCTTCCTATACAGACACATGCAAATATACTAACTTTGAATGGTTCGACGAAGGATTCTGAGTTTTCTTTTCTCTTTTCTTTTTAAATCCGACCATCGCTTCTGGATCTGCTCTTTTTGATGTTCGATGCCGAACTTTCATCTAATTATTTCAATGACTGTTTAGAATTTTTAGTTTTCTTGTGTTTATGTTGGGATAAATCTTCAGCAGACCATTGTAATCCCACTTATCAAAACGCACTATGGTTTCCATTTCAGGTGATGACATTGGATTACTTCTAACCTCGGGCATTATTTTGCTAGGCCCAGGACTACTGTTTGGAATATTAACACTTTTGTGACCCTGATTTTTGTTTTGGACGCCAGCACCCTCACATGTGTCATGGTCACCCTCCATCTCCATGTTTGCCTCCCCATGATCTCTTCTTTCATGCATTGGGGCATCAAACACCGCCAGACTACCTTCCTCCTACCTTCCTCCATCGTGTCTGCCTATGCGGGACTATTTTCGTGCCAAAACCCTATGGGGCGTGCCTTTGTGTACTGCTGTGTGAGTATATAAACAGGAAACGTTCGTTGTGGATTTTCGCTTCATTGTCTGAAGATTCGCCCGTGGCTTCGTTACCATTTGTTTGTGGATTCCCTTCGTTCGTTATTATTCTAAACAGGTAAGCATTGTTATTATTTGTTCTTTATTAAAATGTTTTGTTATGTTCATTTGTTTTATTTTGTATAGCTGGGTTTACAGAAGAAATGTCTTTTACTAAGAAAATATGTTATTTCCTTGCATATTTGCATTGTTTGCTAGCCCAGTGCAGTTTATTTGCATATATATGCTCTTTGTATTTTTAGTTACCTTACAAAGCTATGTTATTGTGCCGTTTATAATGATTCTTTGCAACTTTGTATTGCAACCTTTTGTTGGTGCTATTATATGTTATGCCATTGTTTTTTACTGCTTATACAATCAATGTAACAGCATATTTCTCTATTGTTTGTATAGAAATGGCAGAGAAGAAGGATTTCATCCGTGATTTTATTGAAACCTATCATGCCAATGCATGCCTCTGGAAGACCAAGTCTCCAGACTACTTCAATAAACAAAAACATGCTGTTGCCTTAGAAGCTTTGCTGCAAGTTTGCAAGCCATATTTTCCACATGCAGATGTAGCTTTTGTTAAAACCAAAATATCTAACCTGCGCACTGTCTATAAAAAAGAACTCAACAAAGTGAATGAGTTAAAGCGCTCTGGAGCATCTACAGACCAAGTGTACACCCCCAGGCTGTGGTATTTCAATCTATTAAGTTTTACAATGGATAGTGAGACTTCTTCACCATCTATATCAAGTTTGGACCCATCACCTGAACCCATAGAGGACAACATAGAAGACACAGATATTGTAAGTAAAGTATATAATTTATTGTACAATGAATGCATGTATTCACATTTGTTATGATAAATTGTAGTCATTACACCATATCATTTTGCCATGGTAGTGCACCTTCCCCATTAAAATAATCTACATAGCAATCCCTATTAGCCTTCGCAGATTCATTAGTGTTACAAAATGATCTGTGTTCCAAAGGTGTCCATCTTTCTATCTCTTCTGGACATAGTACTGCATCCATAAATTCTGCACTGGTTGCATTATTTCTGGACTTTCAGCATAAATAATTATGTAACACACAGCAGGCAAGAACCACCCAGCACATGTTGCAGATTAATATTTGTGTGAAATATTCTAAACTTGTTGCTCATAATACCAAATGCATTCTCCACAACACGTCTTGCACGTGAAAGACGGTAATTATAAATGCGCCTTTCGGGGTTTAGAAACCTCTGTGGAAAGGGGCGTAGAATGTGTGGCTGTAGGGCAAAAGCTTCATCAGCAACAAATACAAAGTTAAGACCTTTTTTTGTTTGTGTTGACCCTGGTAATTGCAGTTTTCCTGTTTGAGGTAATCATTGAAAGTTGTTTGCTCAAGGGCACCCCCGTCAGATACCCTTCCATTTTTCACAACATCAACCTATAAAAATTCATAGTTGGCATCAGCTATGGCCATCAAAACAATGCTAAAAAATCCCTTTTAATTGAAATAGAAGGAGCCAGTATTGAAGGGGGGCATAATGCACACATGTTTTCCATCTATTGCTCCTCCACAATTAGGGCATAATGCGCACATGTTTTCCATCTATTGTGCCTCCACAATTAGGAAAATGCAATTTTTTTTTCAAATTCCGCTGCAATTTCAGTCCATTCTTCTGGGTTGGTTGGTAACTGCAAAGAGAAAAGAGCTAATGAAAAATAATGTTGTATGAAAGCAATAATTAACATACTTTTTTTTTTCATTTTTTCCTAGCCATCTATTTTCACCGAGGAAGTGCCTTCCACCTCTCACGTCCAGGAGGAAACAATAGAAACTGTCAGCAACACCACGGTCTCATAACAGGGAATTACTTGGTGTGAGGAGCAGAAAAAGGGTACGCCAGCCTGTTGACACTCAGGAAAACATAGGCAATAAAATATTGGTGTCAGCGGAAAATTTTTTCTCCAATGGACCATTTTGACGCTATGGGCGTGGTGTACGCTAACAAAATGCGGACGTTGGAAGAGCGCTATGTGGAGGATGCTGAGAGGATGGTCAACGAGGTACTATACAGGTCTAAAAGAGGACAGATACATATTTGGCAAACCTGTCACCTCTGCCTTCAAATCCATCCTTTCAACATCCCCCCCCTCCATCACCTTATGGCCATCCTGTGTACCAGAACTCTCAAATGAACTCACAGCGCCAACACTATGGTCCACCCATTACATCTACACCAAGAGCCTCAATAGCGGATTATAGTTTTCAATCTGGCCCACCCATTGAGCCCTTTCACTATGAACAATTGTGAGGAAGTTACAAGTGTATATATATATAGTTATCATTTTTTACATTAAGTTATTGTTTGTGTGTTTTTTTATGGTAATTATGTTGTTGTTTAATAAACATTTGTTAAAAAAATACTAATCTTGTTTTCCTTAAATAAAAGGTGTTTCAGTAACATAAAGTATATATGCTTTAAAGATGTTGAGCATGGCTATACAAAATCTACTATTACTACCAAAGATAACATATGTATATGGATACTCCTATGATATAGGTTATGTTCCATACCCTACATACCTTCTTTAATAAAATTAACACAAATTATAATAACAAATATTAAATTACCACTATATACTTTAAAGAAGTACACCAATAATATAATAAATAAACAATGTGTACCAACGATATCATATGTGGTTGAATAAACATATGGTATAGGTAAACCATAAAACATTACATACCTTCATAAATTGGTTTTTCAATGATGGAAACAGAACTTCACATGTCTCTGGTATAATTCTTCCCAAAGCCTGAGCAGAAATTGCACAGCTGAATTTTAAATCCTCAAATGAACGTCCTGTTGCCAAATATCTCAAGGTAGCCACAAGACGTTGTTCTGGTGTGATGGCTGTCCTCATCTTCGTGTCCTGTCTTTGAATGTATGGAGTAACAACAGAAAGCAGGTATAGGAAATTTCAAAAATCATCAGGATTATTCTGTCGAATTTCCTGTAGCAGTGAGTTGTGAGAAAAAGAATCCCTTTTCTTCAGCCATTCCTTCGCCCAACATTTACGGCGTTTACGAATATTTGCCATTCTTCTCTGCCTCTGCTGGGTTAATATAACCATAGAAAGGGCAAGATTCCAAGACCTTTCGTATTCTCATCCATGTTGCCAGCAAACAGCAAACAAAGAGCTAGAGAGCACAGGAAGTTATCTTTATACTTCCTATCGTCAACATCACTGAAACCCACAGGGAAATGACTGCCCTTTATGTAAATTCAGTAAGAAAATCGGACGATAAAAATAAAATGTTGTTTTGTGTATGGGCAAAACCGATATTTTACACCCAACAAAACCAGACGAAAAATTGACGTTTTTTTCTACCTTTTCAACAATAATTGCATGCAAGTAATGTAATGTATGGTGCCGATATTTTTATGCCATCCAGCGGAAACATCGGCAAGATTATTGGCGAATCCATGCGATTTTAGATAATCGCTCTAGTGTATGGCCAGCTTTAGACTGCACAGAGTATTTTAGGTAGAAAGAGGTGGTGTAATGCTGCCTCGGGGAGGGATTAGGTAGAAGTTAGAGGGGGGGGAGGGATTTAGATTAGCTGGGGAGGGCCGTGGGGAGATGGGCACAGATTGTTAAAGTAGCTCTATGGCACTCGTAAGTGCCATAAGGTACCTAAGAAGGGGGGGGGGGGGGGGTTAG
>WWET01002181.1:22297-32831 GCA_011038615.1 Limnodynastes dumerilii
CTGGATCAAGCAGGACTGGACCAAGCAGGACTGGATCAAGCAGGACTGGACCAAGCAGGACTGGACCAAGCAGGACTGGATCAAACAGGACTGGATCAAGCAGGACTGGATCAAGCAGGACACTGGATCAAGGCAAGAAACTGGATCAAGGCAAGAAACTGGATCAAGGCAAGAGCAGGATTCAGTAGTACCAGGCACCTAGAAGACCTAGTTGTTCTGGCGATTTCTAGCAGGGCTGACAGGCTTTAAATAGAGCGCCCATGGCGCCTATTGGCTGGAGGACCCGGGTAGTAACGTCCGATTGGCTGGATGGTGTCACCTGATCAAAGCAAGATGGCGGCGCCCATTGTCCGGAGCTCCGCGGCGTTTAGGCGCCAATTATCCACGTGGGACGCCGCGGCCAAGTGGTAAGCAACACAGAGGCTGTCACTGTTTCAGTGACGGAGTGCTGCAGCCGTGCGCCGAGAGAGAGGCGCCCTTCGGATCCCAGGAGCCAGGTAAGTGTGGCTTTTGCCGCATTTCGTGATACTCTAGCCTTTCTTGGTATGATTTGTGACACAGGCCATGGGCCATTTTAGTTGCAATTCTTTGCACAGTCTCTAATGTATTTATGTCTTTCTAGAGATATGGCCTCCAGAACTGAATACAGTATTCTAGATGAGGTCGCCCCAACGATCTATAAAGGGGCATCAATACTTCTCTCTTTCTGCTACTAATTCCTCTCCCTATGCAACCAAGCATCTGATTTGCCTTTCTCATTGCTTTGTTACATTGCTTGGCTACCTTTAAGTTACATGAAATAATGACTCACTTTCCTCCTCAGTAGTTTATAATGTAGTGCCATTAATAATATATTGAGCTTTTGGGTTTTTGTGCCATAAGTGCATGATTTTGCATTTTTTTGGCATTAAACTGCAGTTACCACACTCTTGACCATTCCTCCAGTCTACCTAGATCGTCCATCATTTTGTGTACTTCTCCTGGCGTGTCTACCCTGTTACATATCTTTGTGTTATCTTCAAAAATGCATATTTCCCCTCAATACCACAGGCAATATCACCTATCAAGATATTAATTAGCACTGGTCCAAGTACAGAACACTGGTGTGCTCCACTGGTTACCTAACCATCCACAGAAGGGATTCCATGTACTACAACCCTCTGTTGTCTAGCCTGTAACCAAGATCGTATCCATGCAACTATCTTTAAGTCCAATCCCAAAGTTTCCAGTTTATTTAACAGTCTGCGATGTGGCATAGTGTCAAAAGCTTTACTAAAATCTAGATAAGCTATGTCTATAGCTCCCCCTTTATCTAATACTTTACTGACCCAGTCAAAAATTCGGTAAAATTTGTTTGATATGATCTTACCCCAGTGAATTCATGCTGCTTGGTATCCTGTAAAATATTGGATTAAGGATACTGTACAATTGTTCCTTTAACAGTGTTTCCATCAGTGTCGGTGTTTCATAGTGTCCCTACTACTGATGTTAGACTCACTGGTCGGTAGTTTGCCTCTTCTTCTCTACATCCCTACTTCCACTTTTATGCAGAGGGATGACATTTGCTATTTTCCAGTCCTCTGGAATTAACCCATGTATTAGTGACTGGTTGAATAATTAAATTAATGGATTTGCCAGCACCCCTCTAAGCTCTTTAAAAGTGGTCCCTTCCCCTCTCTTTCCTTTGTGAATATTGAATATAGTGTTCCTGTGTTTCTAATTAACCAGCAACCTGGTTAAGCATTGTATTTACTCATTATTGTGGATTAACCTCCCTACTCTGCTTAACTATTAATCAACTGGTTATGAAAATAGCCACCCAAATTTTTTTAACATATTTCAGGGCCTATTACTTGAGCACTGCCCAGGACCAATTGTAGTTTAGCCATTGTTACCTTAAATAACTTATCTACATTGACTATCTTTGTTAAATTATGATTTATTAATTTTCTCTGATTACATTATTATAATATTATTAAAATAAGGCAATACATTTAAAGTCAATGGGCCTGATCCAAACCTTTGCTCATGAAACGCTCATGCGTACCTCCGATGCACTCCCCCTGTTCGTACTTACTTTTGCCGTCTTACGCTGAGCAAACCCTACCCTAACTTTTCCACATGTAGCCGCGGTCATCGTAAAGCTCCTTGCGTAGTTACAACGCTTAGCATGCCCATACTGTACGATTTGAATGCCTCACCTCGTCCTCAGAGCGTAATTACGGATTTCGTATGGCAAGCTTGTCCCCTCGAGCGTAGTAATGAAGCTGGCACGCTCAAGGCCCATACACTCGGTTTCTAAGACCGTAACATGAGCGTAACATCAGCCCCGCGAATGCACAGTAAGTACAAATGGCCGTTTTTATGCATATGACCGCCGTAAAAACGCAAGCGAACATAGGTCTGGATCGGCCTGATCATGTCACAATGTCATTGTGACATGGACATTTCTTTGGTGTATAAGCCTATTGGGAACTTTTGGACCACACCTGTCTTTTTTTTTATATATATATGATATGTTGAAAGGAAGTAAAATCAATGCCCCACCCCTCTATTACAATAGAAAAAAAGAATTGTGCTGGTTAGGTGACTCGGACAGTGATTCTCCTTTCATTCTCTGCCACACATTAATCATGGATGACCTTCAAGCTCTGAATCTCCAGTGACCATTTTCTGATTTGTGGGCTCCGACCACAGCATTTCTCTTGTGAGTTTTTCATTCCCAGTGGAGCACCGCCAGACATGCCACATTGTCTTCATTTGCTTCCAAGTATATGTCAGCAGTTTAAACAACTCTATTAACATAGCCTAATGATGTTAATATTCACAATTACTATAACCGCTTAGAACAGCACAAAGAAAGTTATTTGGATAGACTTAAATTCATTTAAAATTCACTTTGTTATTAATTTGCAATATATTTCTAACCAAGTTTTTTTGTAATATTTTTACCTGATAAAAATAGGAACAGAAAACTTTTTATCTGGATTTTCTTTCTTATACGAATCCACATCGTTTTGACTGGGATCGCACCAGGATTTCAATGAGAATTTCAAATTAAACAACCTAAACAAACATTAATTTACATTTGAAATAAAAAAACAATGAGCCGTATTCAGAGATCTGTCTGGCGATTGGTTCGCAAATATACGCACGAACGGAAGAAAGTAACACCCACCAAAACCACAAAACTAATCCGTCCCAAGGAGACTTCCACCTCCATAGAACAGCTGTAACTTTCCGTGGCCTTTTCCGAGCGTATGTGTCCTCCGTCTATGCGTATCTTTATAATTGCCTCCCTTTCCATCTTTTAATTGCCTCCCCCCCACCCATTTCTATGTAAATACCTCCGTGCGTATTTTTCCGTGGGAGTTCCTTGCGTATTTAGCCACGTCCGATTCACAAGTCCATCCAAGAGGCACTTCCGCGTGTGTAGTCGTACAGTCGTAGTCGTACAGCGTAAAAAAGTTACTATGCATGTGCAGTTGAAACGTACTTAAAAATACGCACGGAGAAAAAACGGATCTCTGAAAACGACCCAATGTGCTTTTTGAAGTACCTTGCAAAACTATAAGTTAACTCTGTATTACTGTATGTGTCATCTATAACAATGCTTGGAAAAGTTCATGTACAATAAAATGATTTTAGACTAATTCTTAGTTACCTAACTCAGTAGATGTAATTGATCTTGAGATGTTTTATACATGGTTTGCATGAACTTTGCATTACAGGATCCCTGATATGCAGAAATAAGTCTTTTGTATGTATGTCCATTTAATATATTTTAGTATATAATAAAACTAGTGTTTCCAGTTCAGATGATGAGATATAGATGATACCTATTGAGATTCTCTATTCTGCTGCTTCTGCCAGTATCCCTCACTAGCTCCGCAAAGCTACTATGGGTTGACCTCCCCTTTCAGAGCCCTATGGCATGCTTAAGTGCCATTAGGCTTCTAAAAACGTGGGCAGATCATTAAGAAGGAAAATACGCATGTATGTTCCCTTGCTGCAACCTCCCCCCACCCACTTTTCCCTGGGACGGCACTGGCAAGCCTCCATTTACTTAAATCACTAGACCGGTCCGAAAACACCATTCTGAAAAATATGTTAGTGCAAACGGAAACACAACAAAAGATTTTGGTCCTGGTTCACAGTTACGTAGTTTTCGTCTTACGTACATTGTTTTAAGAATTAAGCTACCACACATGCATATTAGCTTATTTATGCTATCTACGTACCAATTCTGTACGTAGACTGTGTAAGAGAGGTCTAAAGACCGAGCTTACGCAATCTACGTACAGAAATGGGCAAGACTGTATACTGGTGTCCCACAGCCTTGTATTATGACTGGAATTGATGCTGCCTCCCCTCTGTAGCACCCTACCACTAGTGATCCCTAACACTAAAACAATAAACACATTTATTAAATGGGAATGTTATTGCATCCAGCTAGAACACATGGTTTAGGTGACACCAACTTTCTTATATTTCTTCCTTCATTTCATGTTATGATCCCCTCAGATGTGTATAAACCCACCACACTCACCTTACTTCTTTCACTTGATGTTAGCCATATTATTCTCACTCATTACTGTTTATATATCATTCATTACAGAACATTAACCCACCAAGTGCCACAATTCTTCATCATTGCAAATTATAATATGCACTTAATATTACACTTACCTCCCTTATTACATGAACTCCCAGTCATACTTACTTCATCACATAAGCCCCCACATACACTCCCTGTCATTTAACATACCTCCAGTAACACCTCTCTCCCTCATATATATCTTCAGTTAAATCCAGTTAAATCTTTCTCATAAGCCCTAAGTCACATTTCTACTTCTCATTAAATATGCCCCCAGTCACACCTCTTTTCTTCATTAAATAAGACCTAGTCATATTTCTCTCCCTCAATACATTTGCTCCAGTCAGGCCTTTCTTCATTACATAGGCCCCGAGTACACTCTTCCTCAAACTCCTAGTCATACTTCTCACCTTCACTACATATGCCACCTATTATATTTTAACTTTCCTGGTTCAAGTTCAAGATCACACAGATTCACAATCCCTATTTTACTCAGTGTTGCCGACTATTTAAAGCTTCCCTCCAGTAGAACCCGGAGGGAAGCCATAGATTACTGCGAGCTGCGACTACTCTGGTGTTAAAGGGGATGGGAGGGACTTGATGAAATCATCAAGTCCCACCCATCCCTAGATTACATGGGTGATTGTTTAGGGGTCGGGGCACGCAGGAGATTTGCCGACTCTTTTGGGATACCAATTTTCGTGAGTCTCCCGGATATTCAAGGAGAGTCTGCAACCCTGATTTTACTTCTTGCAGAAAACCCTGTCCTCCTCTGTTGTGTATGCAGACTGCTGCACAAACTATTGTCCCTTCTTAAACTATAAACATGGTACACACTGGGGCTTTTTCTGCAAATAAATGTGCAGATCACACGATCAAACAGATATATTACCAGTGTGTACTATTCAACAATGCAGCAAAATGTCTAAACCAACATCTGATTGTTCCATTTTTACGATCATTGATGCCCAATGTCTGTTTCTTTCTTCAGAGTGTACTGTTAGGTACTGAACCATTTCAGTGTGGACAGTACAAAGCTGAGCTGCAGAATCGCAGGTTATCACAGTAACGATCATTACAAAAAAATCCCAGGAGTGTGACCAGCTTAATATGCAGTGGGAGAGGGCAGATGACACACTGTCAACCCATCAAGCATAATTGGTTAATGGACATTCATCAGTTATATATTTTCTTTATATTTCATTGATAATATGTATGGAGCAATTTTGAAGCAAAATAGGTCAGCATCCAAAGGGGAATTTTTGCTCTTTTTCTTGTTTGTTATTCTTGTTCATGTAACACTTAAAGATTAAATGAGTTTGAGTAAATAAGAAATAACAGTACAACTTTTTTGAGGTTTAACAGGCAAAGTTGTTTAATACCAACAGGTCACAAATGGATTAGTTTACATTTTCCATCGCCACATTTAGGACACCTGTGACACACTTCATTGTTAATCAGTTTCCCCCCCCCTTCTTTCATCTTAGTAGAACAACACTAAAACAGGCAAGTTAAACGGAGGAAAATAACTGAACATGTCTGGTTTTACTGAAGGTCAACACCTGTAACCACTTCCAAGGGCATCTTTATCTGTTTCACTGCGTCACTCATTACAAAACACAATCTAGAAAGCATTTGGGTTTCTAAAAATTGTCATTCATAAGTACAATACATTGCATTTCTTTTATTATCTAGAGATTGAAGGTCAGGCTGTTATATTCTTAAGACTACACATTAATTAGAGTTACTATCAACTCTATTATATTATGTACATTTATATTTATTAAGTCTCAGTTTTTGCAACATCTTCTTTCAATAAGTCCGGCCATAAGCTAATATAGGACTCTATTTGCTATCTTCATTATCATTGGTCAATGCCCATTTTCATGTGAAAATGGGCATTATCATTTGAAAATTACGTTGTTTATATTTACAAACCATGGATCACCATGAAAAACTGCAGTTTCCATGGTGATCCATGTAAACATTGCATCACCTTGCCGGCCCGTTCTTCTCAGGCTGGTGTTATTAAAATAATTCCAGCAATCTCCCCTCATTCCCTCACCCTAATAGGGGTGTGTGTGTATGGGGAGACCACTGGAATATATGCAATAATATATGCAAGTAAAATTCAAAGTAAAACAGAAACAAAAATGTTAACAATTTTTTAATAAATAGAAATAAATAAATAATAATAATAATAATAATAATAATAATAATAATTATGAAAATAGAGAAGAAAGAGTTGATACTTACCTGTCCAGACGAAGTGTGGAAAAGTCCGGACATGTTCTCTAAAACCTATATTATGAACTGTGCTTCTTCTTTATGCGGCTATCAAAATATAAGTGACAGTTCATTAAATGTTTTACGCAAATTCCTTTAAATTTGTAATTCTATGTGACTGTATATGCTATTTATCTGGGGGAAAAAGTTGTAACTTTAACTTTCCAATGATTGGAAAGAAGACGGGTTCAGATAGTGGAGATAGAATAATGAAGAGCAGTCAAGTTGGTAATCAGTCAGGCAGAATCAAAGCAAATGCAAGGTCAGGAATAACAGATCCTCCAACATGACCCCTTACATTAGGTACAATTTATTCCGCTCCTGAGCTTCCAACTGTCACTCACTTGGTTTAAATGTATTAACTGATATCTGAAAATCTATTTGTCTTTTCAACAAAGGTGGTTTCCATAGTAACTGACGGTTGGAAACTGAGGAGCAGAATTTTTTGTACCTAATGGAATGGGTCAGGTTGGAGGGTATGGAATAAGTGCCTGCAACCATGCAGCAATAGTATATAAGGAAGATGCAGTTAGACTGATACAAAACAACAGATCTAGCTTACTGGCAGGAAACACAATAATATAGCAAGGAGGAGCAAGTAATATGGCTGGGTTTATATAGACCAGGGGGAGGAGCTATAATATCAAGGAGCAACCTCCAGAGGCAGAGGCCCTGAGTTCAAATCCTGACACAAGTGTAGAATAAAGCCACTAAATGCATACTTGCCAAATTTCCAACATCATCCAGGCTCCTAAAATCCAGGCTTCCAGGCTCCTAGCAGAGATGGCCATTCTCCCGCATTTGGCCTATGCAGCCCTTGATGACAGAAATTGTGACATCAAGCTGCAAGAGCCTGTCTACTGTATCTCCCTTGTCATGTATGGTTAAATGCTGTATAAAAATGAATTCTGTCCAATTTATATTATAAATGACTAACAGATGAGGAAGGCTTGTAATGCAATTTTTCACATATTACTTAATCAAAGAGTATAGTATTTACAACCCTTTTCACTATGTTGATTCATCCTACTAACAGTTAATGGCATTTCAAACATAGCAGAGCTTTGACTCAAGAAGCACAGTATAAAAATAAACAAGGAAATTGTTACTATGAGCGCGCAGAGGCCATCAGATTACTGCAACACTTAACAGCTTTCTGCTCCCCATGATATAATTGTACAGGCTCTTTAATACAAGACAATCTCATAAAAATATTTATGCCTGGTGATGTCAGCACTACCTTCCTACAGAAACACTTCCGTGGTTCCAAGGATTAATGTTAAACTGAAGCCTGATAGCCTGTGGCAACAGATGCATTCTGCCACATTTGATTTCAGAAATCAGGGTTTTTTTCCCCAAGCTTACAGATTCTATATGTATACATTGTTTGCATCGACATACTACATTAATTCCCATGGACAGAGCATTGGTAAATGAATAAATATGAGGGTACATTATTATAGTAAATTTCCTTTAAGACATAAAGGCTTTTTAACACCAAAAGAGCGTTTAGATGACTGAAGCTGAATATAAAAGCAGAGAGTGTTCAGTGTTGTTTCATGTACAATAATGACATTACATGCCACATATAACGTAGAAGCAGAAACAGTTAAAATTTATAATTGTAGAACACTTATGACCGGACTCTTAGTTCACAATCACTGCCAGAAAGGCTTATTATATTCTGGTGAGATGTAGTTTGAATGGGGAGTGGTAGTCAGTGATGCGTCAGAGCTGCTCTTTGAAGACATTAAAAAGCTGAATGCACAACAAAGAACAGATGTTCCAGCATGCTTTATTTATGCACCCATCAGCAATCTTTCAGTGACCACAAAACACAGGCTTTTTTCTTTTACACCACAATATTATTTTCTGATAAACTCACGCCACATTATTTCCTTCACTCACTTTTATTGTGTGTCTGCAAACCTACTGTGGTTGTTCTAGCTGTTCTTAAATTAAAAACACCACAACATAAATAATAGCACAACTACTGAGCACATGTTAATATGCTGCTCATTGGACTTGAATCAATAATCAGATAGTAGAAACAAGTTGAAACCTACAGACAGATATGAGGAATTCATAGAAGTAATATAAGCATCTATTTTGTAAGGAGAGACCAAATCAGTGTGTTTGTATTATTGCTGTCTCCCTCCTTTGTGGTATTCATCAAAGCCACAGTGCTGGATCAGTCACTGAATACTGTGATGCTGGGTTCATCTTCTCCAACACTTGATGTCCCAATTGCACTGAGGGGTTGTGAGATTCAACAAGCAGAGAAGAGTTTAGCTCTACTTAGCTTCTTTTCTAAAGGGATCTTCATATGAAGATGACGACCCTTTTAAAATTCTCATGGGGACTTTGTTTCCCTGTGAGCCCTAGGAATATTCTTTTTTAGCAGCCTTTGTCTTCTACACAAGCACATGGTCATTGCAAAATAAAGTAATAGTCTGCTGAAGGTACCCTTAAGCTCGCTGTAGATTACAGAACTTGTATTATTAATGTAAGTAGTGCCACCCCTATAGATTTCCAACCATGCCCTGGAGGACCCCAGCCAGCTTCATTTACAGACTCTCTGCCACTTGCTACAGTGTATTAGTAGCATGGCACAGCTCAGTAGAGGATGCTGCTTATAGCTATTACTTCCTGGTAGCATCATCTACAGAGTTGCGGCACACTACTGTAGTGTAGCAGGCGGCTACAGCTCTATAAATGAAATTGGAAGCTGAAGGTGTTTATAAACAGTTCCTAGAACATCGGCAAAATATCCTACACAAATTACAGAATCACAATGGGCCAGATCCACAATAACGTACATCGGCGGAAATACGTCCGTCAGATGCCAATTACAGCTACTACGAATGCGTAGTAACTATTTTACATAGTTACGTATCGTTTTGTATCGTTACGTAGATGCGGTCTTTAAGATGTACGTTGTTGTGGATCCGGCCCAATGTCCTCAGACATTTTGCAGAAGCCACCAGGAAAATCCCTTGGGATGAGAGAGTATTGAAAAAAGCCCTGAGAGGCAGAGACAGATTTTGCCAAATATGTAAGCAAGAGACATATTGGATTTTTATTCTAAATACCCTGTCCCCTAAAGGTCTAAATGAGACAGTTGAATTAAACGGTATTTGTAATGATGATTTTGGTCGGTGCTTATTTTCATTTTTATTTATTATTTATCATATTTATTTTTATATATTTTATTATATTTTGTGTATATATCTGTGTATTTATTATTCAGTTTAAGATAAAATAAAAAAAAAATATTAACAAAATTATATGATGTTAAAAATAACTATTTCTACTAGCTTCCATATATTTGTTGTTTTTTTTTGGATTTATTATACTCCACATTATTAGTTTCATAAAAAAAAAAAAAGGGGCAGTTTTTATGCCATATTCTTGTCCAAACCCGCAGCTTAGCAAATCTTGCCCTAAATCACTATTGGATGCACTTTACTAATGTAGCCTTCCTTAAAGTACTGTGTTCATGGAATAGATTTAAAGCTCGACACCTACTGACTTTATTGCATGTGGAGCTACACATGGAGCTGGCCACACTGCATTATACTGCTGTAAAGAGGGGAACCTTTCAGTCATACGAGCGAGTGGAGAATTACATTGGCAGGAATTTTGCCAGCT
>WWET01002181.1:40960-54753 GCA_011038615.1 Limnodynastes dumerilii
CCCCATCCCATTCTCTCTGTGCCCCTGTTCACAGATTCCAGTTTCCCTTTCAGGAAACTTTTTACCCTATCTGCATTTACACTTTTTAAAACTGCAATCTCCCCAGTTGGCACTAATTATGCCTACTAGTATTATTAATGTACTACTCATGCTCTTCTGAACAATGAAAACAGCAGAGTCTGGTTCAGATTCTAGGCTGCCTTTGATACTGACAGCAAGTCCTAGAGATGGGTGACCTCCTTGCATCCATCACAAAATTTAGTCTGCAATAGGACCACATTAGATGCGCTATATATAAATGTGCAGCAGGTAGATGGCAAAATTATATGGCAAGTGCTATTGCAAAGGACACCTTGATGCCAGATCATACTTATCAGCTCTTCTCTCTGGGAGATGCCATGGGATGAAATATATAAGTACTCTTCATTCATAGCATGCGCTGAAAGGTTCCAGATTACCCAATGAGCAAATGACACGCAGAACCAATAAGAGCTACTACACTACTCTAGCCTCCAACAGCTTATTAAGTGGATAGCCCTCTGTGTGAAGCCAGAAGATAAGTTCTTAGACATTACAGACCAGAATGAAGACTGTGAGAGCCAAACATATGTTCCAATGTGTGAGGAATGAAGCTAAGGAGACAACGCTGCCCTGCTTAACTTTGCAAAAGGGAGACCGTATTCAGAGATCCGTTTTCACTGCTAGTCCCATGCGTATTTTTAGGTACGTTTCAACTGCACAGGCGTAGTAACTTTATTTACGTAGTTCACATAGACTATACGCGCGGAAGTGCCTCACGGATGGACTTGTGAAGCGAACGTGGGTACATATGGGCGGATATGCGACGCAAAAATACGCACGGAAAAATGTAAATAAAAATGGGTGGAGGAAGGCATTTAAATGAAGGAAAGCGGGCGCGACTATCATGAAGCGCATGTACGGAGGACACATACGCATGGGAATGCACTCGGAAAATTACAAGTGGTCTATGGTGGTGGAAGTCACCATCAGCACGGCCAAGAAAGGGGAGTGTCATGCGTGTGAGGGGGTTTGGCCTGCACCGGCCGTGCATGTAATTGCGATCCAATCAGGAAACGGATCTCTGAATACGGCCCGGGTTCAATGGCCTCTGAGTAGAGGAAGTCATAAGGAACAAGTAAGTGTATGCTCCTTTTCATTTTACCTCTGGACTTTCTCCTGTCCTATGAGGCTTAATAGGCCATAAAACACAGTTCATACATTAAATTTGCTTATATTTCAAGTTCACAAAAACCCAGTCAGTCAAATATGTGGTCCGTATACCTATTTTCTACACAGCTCTTCCTATGCAGCTCTTACTATACTGTAGTTTCAGGCAGCAGGAAGACAACTAACTTTGAAGCAGAATTCACTTATTACTTTACATTCCAAAGATTACTGTTGATTTATTTAGTTTAATATTGGTAGTGCTTTTTGTTCTTTTATTAAACTCCTCTCCTGCAATAGAATTTTTGCAAATATATTTCTTGCAATTTATTAATATAAAATAATAACATTAACACAGAGAACAGTGCATATGCTTCAGGTGTGAATTCAATTATAAAGAAAGATATTGACTGAATGTTTTATAACTAGTGATTTGATGGATTATTTTAAATGAGATGTTGTCAGTCACGAGAAAAATATTTGTCATTTTGTCTCTTCAGGAACTTTCGGTTTGTGAAATAGAATAAAACACATTTAAACTATACACTATATGTAATTAGATACAGGTATAAGAAATATAGGGTCGGGTTTCCCAATAAGTATATCAGGCACCCGCCTAGGGATGTACTTTAGAGGGGGATGACAAGGCATATTGATGGGGTTACAAAGGGAACTCCAGTGCCTAGCCTGAATTTCCAGTGTGGTCCCATGACAGATCCCGGTGTCAGGATATCTGGCTCTATTCTGTCATTGAGCGGTGATCTGTCTCCCTCCTAGAAGACCCCTTAACTTTTGCCATGTTAAGAAATTAAAATACCTCATGGATTGAAAATGTTGATGTTGATTAAAATAACTGCACTACATTCAAATACACTGTTAAAGTTCCTAAATCAAGTAGAGTGATTAAATATATATACATATCTATTAAGCACAGAAGCTGAGAGATAGAGGGAGATGGAGATGGTCATAATTAGTTTCAGACAGAGGTATTGTATTGGTGATCTGCGATTGGTGATCTGGGACTGAAGTATGGTGCCAGCCGCCAGCAGAGGTGTGGCACCATACCCAGGGCTGTTACTGGGTTATTCAATAGAAGACGTCACCCAGTAAGATAATAGTTACAGTTAAATTGGTTACTAATTCATTTTAGGGGGATGCCAGGTTTAATTTTTGCCCCAAACGCTAAACATTCTAGCTATGGCTCTGCAGGTCAGAGAAGACATGGCTTGTGCCATGGAACTGGAGCCTATTGCACTGCTAACCACAGCAGTGCTTATGATGGATTCCCAATACCTAGGGTCTACCTGAACTTTTCTAAAAGGTCTATGGTGACAGTCTGGATTGGAACATATAGAAAGGACACACCTATACTGCAGTATGCGATATGAAGTCCTGCATGCTTGCAATTACCCTCCATACCATTTAATTAAGTTTGTATGGAGTGAAATGTATTCTGATTGGGGAGTATGGATACAGAGCACAAAAGCATCCAACCTATCACATATGTTGACATACTTTTAATTGCACCTGCAAAGTCTCAAAAGCCAATATACAGAGTATTTCTGGATGCTTTTCTATTTTTCTATTTCCTCTATCTAAGCTCTGGTCATGAATTATTTATTAACAGTTTTTTTTATGGTATGGAGTGTATTCTGATTGGGGAGTATGGATACAGAGCACAAAAGCATCCAACCTATCACATATGTTGACATACTTTTAATTGCACCTGCAAAGTCTCAAAAGCCAATATACAGAGTATTTCTGGATGCTTTTCTATTCTATTTTTCTTCTGGCAGTTGGAATACTGTTAGCTGTTTGGTAGCAGGGATGTACAGGGGCACCACTGGGCGCAAATGATTGTGAGGGTTCCTGGCTGTTTTCTAGAATCCAGTTATGTGTGGCAGGCCAGCTCGCTATTGACTGAGTTACTCCATAATTAACCAACAGACATTTCCTCCCTTCTGGTTATATAGTGAGGTTTCTGCAATTTGCCTGCTTCTTGTTCTTGTGCCTTTTGTTCCATTGAGCCTGATTGCTCCCTATCTGATTCAAGATTAGTTTTATATCTCTCTGCTCCTTACCTATCATGCTTTCCCAGTCCTATGGATCCTTGCTTCTGCTGAGTGCATAGTAAGTGTGTGTGCACATACCTTCTGGTATCTGTGCTATTACATCTGCACTTATTCTCAGTACTGTGTACTGGTTATTCTGTTTTCATTGTTTGTGTGTCTAGTTTGTCTCTATCGCTCCTGGTATTCTTCTCTAGTTGTACTCCTATATCACAAATTGGAAGTTGCTACTTGCTACCAGGATCTGTGATCTGCTGTGGATTGCTGTCACTACCATTGAGGCCTCCAGTGAACATCAGTCTATCATAAGACTCTGCTCCCTGGTTAGCAACAGCTGGTAATATTTACTTGTACGCATATTTCATTATATAAAGAAGTTTGGATAGTTGTATCTTGTCTATAAGGGAATTAACTTGACTCAGAATTCTAAATCTATGGATTTGATAAATAATTAAAGCACTTAGATGTTAATATGGTTTATTTGGGATAGGACAAGGGTTTTGGTTTGGAAACCTGTTCTTGGTATCCGATAAGAAATGAAACCATCAAAGAGTCATATTAATAGAACACTGAGGCCTTTGCTTCTTCTATGCTTATCACATGTTTTACATTATGGCAGTGGCAAATCACTGCTGGATTTTTGTTAATTTTTTTATCCCTCTTGTTTTATGTTAAATTGATTTTTGATACTTTAGACTATTTGCTATGTTCCATTTTAGTTATCTGCTTTCAAAAACCATTTACATCACATGAACAGTTAATACTTTTAACATTTATAATAGATATAATTTTATTGTCCAATTTTCTATTTGCTAATAATAGCTTATGGAACAAAAAAGCACATCTTAGAAGAATCCATAATAAAAGCAACACACATTTCATATGATATTATGCAAAATATTTACATTATTTTAGCCTTTATATAATTGGATTTTAGTTTTAAATGTAAAGATAGACTGCATTCTGGAAAGTTTAACAACTTGAACATTTGGTTGTTGTGATTGTTACTCACAATGAAGGTTTGCACACAGCTGATATAGCATTAACACAAACAAAATTATTTTGTTAATGTCACCCCTAACAACTTTTAATAATAATAATAATAATAATAATTATTATTATTATTATTATTATTAAAAGTTGTTAGGGGTGACATTAACAAAATAATTTTGTTTGTGTTAATGCTATATCAGCTGTGTGCAAACCTTCATTGTGAGTAACAATCACAACAACCAAATGTTCAAGTTGTTAAACTTTCCAGAATGCAGTCTATCTTTACATTTAAAACTAAAATCCAATTATATAAAGGCTAAAATAATGTAAATATTTTGCATAATATCATATGAAATGTGTGTTGCTTTTATTATGGATTCTTCTAAGATGTGCTTTTTTGTTCCATAAGCTATTATTAGCAAATAGAAAATTGGACAATAAAATTATATCTATTATAAATGTTAAAAGTATTAACTGTTCATGTGATGTAAATGGTTTTTGAAAGCAGATAACTAAAATGGAACATAGCAAATAGTCTAAAGTATCAAAAATCAATTTAACATAAAACAAGAGGGATAAAAAAATTAACAAAAATCCAGCAGTGATTTGCCACTGCCATAATGTAAAACATGTGATAAGCATAGAAGAAGCAAAGGCCTCAGTGTTCTATTAATATGACTCTTTGATGGTTTCATTTCTTATCGGATACCAAGAACAGGTTTCCAAACCAAAACCCTTGTCCTATCCCAAATAAACCATATTAACATCTAAGTGCTTTAATTATTTATCAAATCCATAGATTTAGAATTCTGAGTCAAGTTAATTCCCTTATAGACAAGATACAACTATCCAAACTTCTTTATATAATGAAATATGCGTACAAGTAAATATTACCAGCTGTTGCTAACCAGGGAGCAGAGTCTTATGATAGACTGATGTTCACTGGAGGCCTCAATGGTAGTGACAGCAATCCACAGCAGATCACAGATCCTGGTAGCAAGTAGCAACTTCCAATTTGTGATATAGGAGTACAACTAGAGAAGAATACCAGGAGCGATAGAGACAAACTAGACACACAAACAATGAAAACAGAATAACCAGTACACAGTACTGAGAATAAGTGCAGATGTAATAGCACAGATACCAGAAGGTATGTGCACACACACTTACTATGCACTCAGCAGAAGCAAGGATCCATAGGACTGGGAAAGCATGATAGGTAAGGAGCAGAGAGATATAAAACTAATCTTGAATCAGATAGGGAGCAATCAGGCTCAATGGAACAAAAGGCACAAGAACAAGAAGCAGGCAAATTGCAGAAACCTCACTATATAACCAGAAGGGAGGAAATGTCTGTTGGTTAATTATGGAGTAACTCAGTCAATAGCGAGCTGGCCTGCCACACATAACTGGATTCTAGAAAACAGCCAGGAACCCTCACAATCATTTGCGCCCAGTGGTGCCCCTGTACATCCCTGCTACCAAACAGCTAACAGTATTCCAACTGCCAGAAGACAGCTGGGATTGCATCATTGGCTGTTGTACTGGTAGCAAAAATCGCATGAATCGGTAATAGCCTCTAAAGAGTGCAGTCAGGACAAAATAATCACTATGGACCGGATTCAGAAGTCCACTGCTGCTGTAATCGTAATATCTCCGCAACTGCAACAAAGTTTCCATAGCTCCATCCTTCGTTCTATAAATGCAAGGGGTTTGCTCACATATGTGACTTCCGTATCCAGGACCCCAGTTTAACTTTACACCAGCACCACAGGAAATGGGACTACTGCATAATTAATAATCGTATGTACATGCTATCAGTGTGGCGGATTGTCTCGCCCTGTTATCAGAAAAACTCCCAATTTCTCATTATACAATACATATATATATATATATATATACACACACACATAGTCATGCAGCTAGTTTAATATAATTTCTGCAAGGACACAGAGATGTTCTGCTTCAGGTGCTGCTGAAAAGGTGTCAGGAAGGGGCATAACTACTGAGAGTGCAATAGAGAGAGTATGATTTTGTCATTGACATTGGTCCCTGTCCAATATCAAGAGAGACCTATATGTCAGCATGTACGGTAACAGATTATGGACCGTATTCAGACTTACGTCGCCGATCGGGCCACAAATATACGCAACTAAGTGGCAGGTCGGAGCAGGATACACCCACCATAAAAAACAGTCACTTATGTGTATTAGTTGCGTATATTACTGGCCCTAACTCTGTAAGCAAGCCCACTTTCCCTCATCTAAATGCCTCCCACGCCCATTTCTATGCAAATCCTTAGGTCTGTATATTTCCGCCGCATTTAGGGTCGCATTAGTCTCCGCCCGATTTACAAGTCTGTCCCTTAGCCATTTCCGACCTTAACTTCAACGTAGACGGCGTATCACTATTACTACGCATGCGCAGTTAATGCAAAATCGATCCGATCCTAAAAATACGCACGGAACTTGAAACGGATCTCTGAATACGGCCCTATGTCCATAGTATAGATATAGTTTGAGCTCTGTGGACCAGATTTACAGTTAAGAAGCTGCTGCTATTTCAGCTTTTCATGCGTGGTATCCTTATTTACACAAGCTACGTTGGATTTAGAAACGGAAATTCATTACAAGCAAGCTTCAAGTCCGCTTGTACTGAGATAGGTAAGTAGGGGTGTGCCAGTCCTCGATAAGAAGCAACTTAAGAAAAGTGGGTGGGTGAAAGCATTAAAATGAGGCAGACAGGACGCGGTTTGCTAAGTATGTGCATACTTTAGCAACTTAAGAAAAGACATGCGTGCGGAAAGATAAGGCTGCCTATGACCTTCCTAAGTCGGTTAATAACCATAAAAATGAGGTCGTGTCAAGGCAGTTGCCTTGCAACTTAGGTGCGTAGAATTAAGAATCCATTCCTTCTTATCTCCTTAACTGTGTCTGTTAACATAACATAAAATGAAAGATTTTGATTTAGATAATATAATAGGTACTTTTGAAAAAACAAGAAATATTTTCATGTTAAATCACATTATTTGCAAATGGTCTGGAGAAAAAAGGTCAATTACAGGTAAAATAATTGTGGTTATGACATGGTAGTAGGACTTAGACAAAATATTCTAACAATGTTTAACTGTAACAGCAATAGTCTTTGACAGCAGAGCTATATTGCTTCACTTAATGTAGTGATTAAAAGATATGTTATCTGCACATCAGTAGCCCATAGCTGACATCACCAGTGAAAGATCACAGGAGACGAGTGCAGACATGTGCCCCTACATTGCTATGACTTTTATTACAAGTATTACAATGTACTTTGAAAAAGACCCTGACTCAACATAACACAAAATGGGGAACAATTTGCACAAAAGTAAAGAGTTTCAAACTCAAAAATAGTAAATGCTAATTAAAATATAACACTGTGTGTTGTTAGATTGCTATGAGTTGTTCATCTACATTGTTGGCAATGGTTACGGTCACCAGTAAGGCAATCATAATGTTGGCAATAATGCATTTGACAACATAAAGTCAACTGTTTCAATGTTACTCCTGGTGTCGACATTGATACTTAAATTGTCCTTGTTCCTGGTTTTCTGCTGCTCTCAATCTGTCCTGATACTTGCTCCAGTATCACTCAGTCCCACTGCTTGCTCCAGTATTCTCTTACTGTTTGTTTCACTGCTCAGGTCCTTCCTACTCTCCTGCTTGCTCCCCGACGCTTGTCCCTGCTGCTGTTAATGTCCCTCGGCTCTTCACTGCTGCTTCTCACTGTCGCTGGCCACTGATTTAGTCACTGATGATTCTGCTGCTTGCTGCTGCTGCTCTTTCACTGCTTGTCACTGATTCTGCTATTCTGATAAGTCATTTGTCACAGGATAGTTTTACATTTAAACCTAGGGTTAAGGTTAGACTTATCATTGGGTTAGGGTTAGGATTAGGCTTAGAATTAGGATCGGATCAATTTTAGATTTGACTACATGTGTCCACAGTATTCTGTCCCACAATACTTGGCATACCGACAGTGTCACAAACAACTTGTTAAGCCTGTTAGTTTATGACTGTGTCTGTGTTCCGTTACACACCCTGGACCGGATCTAGACTTATGCTCAGAGCTCTGCTGTATCCGGCCTTCCGCGCATGCCAGGGGAGGCCACTGTTTATTTGAAGCCTAAACAGTCCCCTGTATGCAATTTGCTGTATATGACAGTGGTATGTTCTCATTAATCTGGCATTAGAGAAGCAATACTTTCATTTGTATGGTTCCAATTGTACAGGCATTTCTGCTGGCTACACACTATAGACAGGATCCACACTTACTAATAACAACCAACTTCCACACGCAAGATGTGGAATTCAGCTGTCACACTGGCAATGCGCCCGAGCCATGATGGATCTCCAGACATTCAGAACTTAGTTCCATATGGTTGGATATATATCCAACAGGCGGTGCAGCCCCTCCACCCACCTAATCTGCGAAAGGTGAGCGAGGGAAAGCATTTCAATTTAACAGTTGGGGGATTAAGGGTTTACACGCAGATCAGTGGTTATACAAAACAAAGTGGTTGGAGGGACCGCTGATCTGCCCGTGTGACATAAGGCTGCCTTATGGCAGTGTAAGTCACTTACAATCTGCTCGAAAGAGGGACGTGTCAGGCGAGTTAACGCCCCTCTTCCATGCGGACTGCCTGACCTCCATGCGTGCAGTAAACACATGGAGGTTAGGATGTGTAATTGAAGACAAGGGGCTGGATCCAGCCTTAAGTAAGTGCTTGAAATTAGTTACTCCTGGGCTAAACCATGGTGATTGCAGGGGAGTCATATTTCATCTGTTGCACACAGTATTAGAGTTGAGAGGTGATGTTTCCTATCCCAAGTCTAAATAACAGTGTGGTAGTAAAGCTGGTCAGTATCTGTGTGCAGTAAGCAATTCAAAGATATATCCCTGCATGCAAAGACTACAATTATCTTGACTCCCCCTGCAATCAACATGGTTTAGCCCAGGAGTAACTAATTGCAAGCACTTACTTAAGTCTGGATCCAGCCCAAGGTTAACGAAAGTCTAAATGTGAATAAAAGACAAATCATCATTGGTAAAATGTTTACCCTTCATACATATTTATCCATCATCACTGTATCTGTCATGTTAAGCGCAGTGAAATATAAGGTTTCAAGATGGATGGGTTAGAGAATTTTACATTGAGAGTGTTTTTGTTCCTAACTATATAACTGTCACCTTATATGAAAGATGAATTTATAGAGAAGAAATTTCATATTAACACTTGCTAAACCACAGCATAAAAATAAAATTATCTTTATGGGTATTTCATTATTTACTTAATTAAATAGATGTTGTACAAGTTATAATAGTTTGATAGTTTGATGAGTGTATGTGTATTTATATGTAAGGATATTGGACCTGAATCACGCTTAAGAAGGCTTTAGGTTCTTAAATATACGCAACTAGTAGCAAGGCGACTCCCCTGACACGCCCCCGGTTTTCAGGTTTTTAACTGACTTATGAATGCCATAAGGCTACCTTATCTTTAGGCTCTTGGCTGTGTGCGTAGGGTGTCTAGTTAAAAACGTTACTGCGTAACTGCGCCAGATTTGCCCTCCACCCAATCTACTATTATGCATTCTTATTTTTTGCCGGCATGCCCCTTTTTAAGTTTGAATCAGGTTCTACGTTCGTAGTGGGGATTCACAGCAGTCCCCATTCCTAAGTCCAACATAGATTGTGCATATAAGTTACTTCCCTTCCTATATATACACACCTAAAAACCTGCAGATTCTTAAGTCTGAGGGGTGTATTCAGAGATCCATTTTCACTGCGATTTGCGTGCGTATTTTTAGGCACGGTGCAACTGGACATGTGTAATAACTTTATATACACAAGTTATGTTTATACATATATATCTCTGAATACGCCACTGAATTAGGGGTTTGGTTCGGTGGCAAGAAAATCTGATTTTTGAAAAATCGGAAAGATCGAAGAGGCATTGCAATCGATCCACGGAGCACCGAAAACTCTGTGGTCATAAAAGTAATAAAAAAATTGTCCCACACTCCTTTCCCTAGCCCTAACCCTCCCTTCCTGGCAGCCTGACCCTAACCCTCCCTTAATTGCAGCCTGACCCTAACCCTCCCTCCCCTGCAGCTTGACCCTAACCCTCCCTCCCTCCCCTCAGCCTGACCCTAACCCTAATCCTAACCCTAACCTTGCAGAGATAATTTACTGACCTGTTCCAGGTCCGGCGATAGCAGCGGCGGAGGTACGACAGAGGGATATTGTGGTGCGGCGGAGGGATATCGCGCATTGCGAATGTGAATGGGTGAAGTATGCTGAACGGCATACTCACCCATTCATTAAAATAAAGTATTAAATTGTAAGTATAGGAAAAAGGGACATCCGAAAAAAAACTTACCGATGTCCCTTTTTCGAAATTGAGAGTTTTGTTCCGGAGAGTGTAACCGCTGTATCAGGTCCATTATTTCAAAATGTTTAGAAATCAATTGCCTTGACTATGTAATGGAGCCAATCACAATAAAGTGATAACCATCACATGACTTATTAACATGTTAGTCCATTTACTACATTATGCATTAAATCTATTGTATTTTTATTCAAATGTAATTTCCTCAAGTGTATAAATAACATTAAAATGTGCAAAAAAAACACAACTGTCTTGTCATTACATTGCTAGATTTCTATATAACAAATAGTTCTCTATTACTGAAAAATTAGGTCAAATCAATTTATTTAAATAGCATTTTAATAGAGTGGATGAAAGTTATTCACAGTAACAATTAAACAGGGGATCTGTTAAAACATACTACGGATAACCCCTATAGCTCTATAATGTCTTATTTGTATTTTTAACAGTAAATCCAAAATGTGTTTTTTTGCAGTTCTACTTGCTGAAAACAGCTGTCGTGCTATAAATTCTACTGATAACTGTCAGAGATAATGAAACCCAACTCTACAAGTTCTAACAAAGAAAAAAGATCTGCAAGACTAAATATGTGTGGCTAAGAAAACATGATGACTTTATCAGTGAAACATTCAGTTAAAAAGAGATAGATAGATAGATAGATAGATAGATAGATAGATAGATAGATAGATAGATAGATTAGATAGATAGATAGATAGATAGATAGATAGATAGATAGATAGATAGATAGATAGATGTGGACACTACTGTGCATGCCAAACAGTGAGGGGCAGAAAAAAACACACACACACAGAGACTCACACTCCCCCCTTTCACTTACCTTTAGCGGCGGCAGGAGGATCCCAGTGCCACCGCCTGCCCACTCCTCCTGCCCGCACTAAAGTTCTTGCCACATTCAAGATGGGGGCCAGGGTCCTTTCTTAGGACCCCCGTCGCCGTCTTGAATGTGGCAGGAACTTCCTGAATGAGGAAGTAAGTTCCAGAATGTGGAGATGGCGGCAGCGGATGAGGGACACGCTGCCACCATCTCCACATTCTGCAACATACTTCCGCATTCAGGAAGTTCCTGTTACATTCATGAAGGACCCCAGCCGTCATCTTGGATCTGGCAGGAACTTTTAGAACCCAGAGGTAAGGTGGAGATGGTGGCAGGGTGTGCCTCCTCTGCTACCTAGCAACAGGGCTGTTGCTGGGTAGCAGAGGAGGGACTCACCACTATGAGAATTCCGGGGGGGGCTGGAACACATGATGGGGGATATTTGGGGGCTGAAACACATGATGGGGGATACTGGGGATCTGGACAAACGTGATGGGGGATACTGGGGGAGCTGGAGACATATGATGGGAATACTGGGGGGCTGGAGAGACATGATGGGGATTATTGGGTGACTGGAGAGACATGATAGGGGATACTGGGAGCTGGAGTTGCATGATGGGCAATACTGGGAGCTGAAATGACATGACTGGCGAATCTGAGAGGCTGGAGACACAATGGGGAATATTTTTCCCGTCATTTTGACAGGCATTTGACTAGTTAAAAATAGCTTATTACCCTGCACTTACAATTGGTTCACTGGAGAAGATAATCTGGATTGTGCTTACTTTACTATTATGTGTGAGTATGTCACTTGCCATTCTTGTGTACTGATTCAGGGCTGCACTTTTGAATCACATAGAACCCACCCATTAATTTCATACCATTTTTCCAAAAGCAGGATGCATTTTTTATGTTCCAGTACATGATGCTAAAGTGTTCATATAATAGACTAATATAGACATGGATGCAAATGCCTGTAATGGTGCTGGATGGCTGAGATGCAATGTAATGAGATGCAATGATGATGACAATCAGCAGCATTAGCTTGCCATTTCTTATTGGATATTTGCATCATGATATCTTCTAATTATAATACATAACTGAATATTGTGGTCACCGCTATCTATTCTATATGTGTTATATAATTATTCTCTGCACTGACTTCATGAAAGATCATGGATTATTTCTGTCACCCACAGTTGAAAAGTTATGCCTTCTTTAATAGCCGATATTGTGATATATGACCTGTTTATAGAGCATTTAGGAAAGGCCTTTATTCGCCGCTCCCATCAACTCGCTCAAGTGAGTCTGGCAGAGCAAGGGTTGCTCTCCATATATAAGTGCCCTGCATGACAGTTTGTCCACAAATGTTGGCGATCAGGATTACACTATAAAGCTGCTGCGTGGACCGTTGCTGTCATCTTCCAAGGAAGCTGTGAACGCTGCTCTGTGCTTCTCTGCCACATGAAGCAATGCCTAGAAGCTGGTAACATGTTCAGACTTCTTTTGCTACCTCTGTGGTTCATTAATGTTTAAACAGCACAATTACACTTCTAAAGCGGTGCTATAAGCTTTACTTCTGATGCAATGACGATGACCAGACAAGACTGGGCCCCTCATGTTTGCGGTCTCACTTGTGTTAGACTCCTCACAGGTTGGTCAAAGGGTTCTCACCACATGAATTTTACTTTTCCAATTGTTTGGAAGGAACCAAAAGACCACAGCACGGACTGGTACTTTTGTCTGACAAACATTATGGGCACTGGCTCCAAGTCAGAGCACATTGTTTACATGCATGAGGAAATGCCTGTGCCTAAGCCTCCAGAAGAGTTCAGACTACGGAAAGATGAACGAGAATTGCAGCCTGCTGAGCATGGTGACAATTAAGTCTTGACCCAACCTCTGTGGCTCCTTTTTACGTCTCCTGAATTACATTTTGTTACCCAAGGAGATCTCAATGAACTTGTCCAAGATTTGAACGTAAAAGGCAAGCAGAGCTTTTGGGCTCCAGATTGAAAGACTTGAATCTTCTTCACAACGAAATGAACATTAAACTATGTGTTTTCAGACGCAGACTTAAGTGACTCTAACGATTTCTTTGCCTTTGAAATTGGACTTGTTGTATTTTGCCATGATGTTAGGTTTGTTATGGATGCACTTCATCCATTCCTCTAAAGTAAGCTTGAAAGCTATGCAACTCCAGAACAGCAACAAGTTACCTCAGTACCACTAGCTCATGCTGCTGTTATGAAGGAAACAAATAAACGCATAAAACTCCTGCTGA
>WWET01002181.1:55623-66410 GCA_011038615.1 Limnodynastes dumerilii
TATGAGATAGATAGATATGAGATAGATAGATAGATAGATAGATAGATAGATAGATAGATAGATAGATAGATAGATAGATAGATAGATTGATAGAAAAATATGTGCATGTTATAAAAATATGCTCGCAAACATGCGCTATGTAATTTTACGTGCGAACAACACTCCCAAAGTCAAAGTCACCATACACAATGTGGATTCGAAATACAGAAATGTGCAATAGATATTTCCATTAACATTCTCAATATAGAACATTATAAATAAAATATTTGAAATTCAGAACATTATAAATGAAAATCATGCGTAATAGAGCAAAGCAAATTCGTACAATATCGCATTACATGCGTTTCAAAACTGCGAATATTCACAAATCGGAGCATTATAAATACGATTTTTCGAAATGTAAAATTTATAATTACCAAACCATTCTAAATGTGTTATTTTCTAAATTCGAATATTATAAATTCATTTACATTCGAAATAGAGATTTTCAAATTACAAACTTTATAAATTCAGCATGTTATAATTAGAAAATTTATATATTCGCATATTTTGACTTTTCATATTCTTTGGTGAAAAAACAGATTCGAAATTTCGAAATTCGGATTTTCTTAGCGCAGACCCACACCCGTTTGGAGCACCGTGAACGGCGCTATCGAAATAGGGCCGTTCTTTGCGGGGACCCACACCCATTAAGAGCAGTTGATGTTCAGGTTGACAGTATGTCAAGATTATGCTGTTTGGTTGCTGCCTGTTTGCATCACTTATTGACTTTTAGCGTTTTGTTTCTGATCTCAGTTTTACTTCACCATTTGTAACTACGGGCTGGATCCAGACTTAAGTAAGTGCTTGAACTTAGTTACTCCTGGGCTAAACCATGTTGATTGCAGGGGGAGTCAATTTAATTGTATTCTTTGCATGCAGGGATATATCTTTGAATTGCTTATTGCACACAGATACGGACCAGCTTTACTATCACACTATTATTTAGACTTGGGCTGGGAAACATCATCTCTCAACTCTAATATTGTTTGCAACAGATGAAATATGACTCCCCTGCAATCACCATGGCTTAGGCCAGGAGTAACTAATTTCAAGCACTTAATTCAGTCTGGATCCAGCCCTACAATTCTGCCTGACTGTTACTGACCAAACTTCCTCTGACTATTCTATGCCACCACCTGGAACTGCCTTCCTTCCAGTCACAGTCCTTACACTGGTTAAATTGTAATTAGTTGTGTAACATTTGGAACCAGTGAATAAGAAATGAATAAGAAATAGAATGGTGACTTTTATTGCGCAAGAATATATGTAAAGGGGAAAAAAACTGTAACATACAGGACCGGATCCAGATCTAAGATCGTCAGGTGATTTACGCACGCAAGGTGCCTAAATCACCTGACTGAACTGGAGGGCGCATGTGCCCTCCAGATGTTACGCTAGAACTTTGTTCCATCCGAACCCATTTGCGTGCAAATGGGCTGTGCTTCCCTTCCGCCTGGGCGGGGGAAAGCATGTAAAGTATACAGTGTGGGAGGGGGCTCCTACACTGTAGCGGATCAGCGGTCGTACGGACCGCTGATCCGCCCGTCGCAGTTAAGGCAGGCTTATGGCAGCGTAAGCTGCCTTAAAGCCCGCACGACAGAGGGGAGTGACAGGGGGTGTGCACTCCCCTCTGTCTCGCGTAATTTCAGACCCCCGCACGCACGGAAAGCACGCGGGGGTCTGGATCCGGTCCACAGTATTGCTCCTCTTATTTGTATGCAGATAGAACAAAGGGGGGCTACAAAAAGTTAAACACCCTCTTTTTTTTAGCAACATCCAAACCTGGTCAACATAAAAAATGTGTCTTCCTGGAAGGGAGAGAGAGACACTTTAAAAAGTGCAGTAATAATTTTCCAAATATTCTATATAATCCATTCGAAATCAATGAAAAGTAAAAGTTGCACAGCACACAATGTAAACCACTTTTAACACAGTTTAACTATCATATCAATTAATCATATATACATTTTCTTCTACTTTCTGGACTATAATATCTAGGGATGTGCATCTGGCCATTTTTCATGTTTTGTTTTTGGTTTTGTTTTATTTTTTGTGATTTGGTTTTGGATCGGTTTTGCCAAAACCGCACTTGTGTGTTATGGTTTTGGTTCTAATTTTTTTGCAAAAATTTAAAAAACCATTAAAATCACAGAATTTGGCATTGTTTTTGTTTCTTCAGTATTATTAGGCTCAATAACATTCATTTCCACGCATTTCCAGTCCATTTTGAACACTTTACAGCTCACAATATTATTTTTTATCCAGTACACAAAATATACTCACACAGCAGCCCAACCTCCCCCTCTTTTCTATGGCTGACCCTTCTGTGTTAACCCCACAATTTCTGGTAATGCTGACTATGTCACTTCAATTGAAACATTTCATTATAGTAAATCTAGTCACGAAGAAACCCCTATCCTATACTGTGAGGCTCTTGGGACCTGATTCAGAGCTGTGCTTCGATCTATTTTTCAGACGGAAGCGCAGCCAAAATGTCTACTGCGCATGCCCAGATCGGGAGCACGCACAGAATCTGTCTGTGATCGCATCCGACCGGGCTGCGACTGTGGAATGATATTTAAATGAGAAAAGGGTCGCTTTTCTCATTTAAATACAGTTTCCACTGCGGTCCGGTGGCTGCTTAATTAGCCTTACGGTTACACCATCTCTTGAGATGGTGTAAGTGTAGCTGCAGCTCACTGGAGCAATTAGTTTTAAAAAAAACCCTTTCCAAGCTACCCCCTCCGCCGCAACCCGCAAGCGCTGAAAATAAAGAAAGAAAGAACGGCCCGGCCGGGGATGCTGACGCTAGTAGAACTACTACTGCAAGCATGCCCATGAATGACAAGGCATGCTTGCAGTAGTAGCACTACTATCGGCACATGCCATGGCCCAAAAAGTGTTCCATGCCCATGCCATTATAAAAACAATATTTATACTGTGCCCTTCAAAGAAAAAAAAATGGAAAACGTCCCAAGTGCCCCCCTATAATGTTAAATAATAAAATAATACAAATACCCCATCCCTTTAATTAAAAAAAATTACAGTGCCCACAGAAAAAAAAATTTTTTGCGACATGCCCCTTAAAAATAAAAAAACAAAATAAAAAACCCAGGTCCTTGTCCCCTTCTTTTAAAAATTCAAATAGTGGCCACATACTTTAAATAATCAAATCAGCGCCATGTGCCCCTTAAATAAAAATTTAAAAAAAATGCCCATAAAATTCCCACACAAATAAAAAAAATACCATACTTACCTGCTCTGATGGTGGTCCAGTCTTGTAAGCTTTTAATCCGGGGGTGTCCTTGGCAAAATAAAAAAAACCCTAGACAGGCGACGAATACCACCGCAGGACATCCAGACGCTAATGACAGGCTTACTGTCATTGGGGTATATTTATACCCTTTGGGCACTGCCACAATTATCGAGAGAACGAGAATTCTAAGGGGTTATTTTTGTTTAATTACAAATTAAAATAAGCCGTGCGGTCGGAGCAATTAAGGCTCCAACTGCTTTTTTTTTTTTTTTGAAATACGGTCAATTCAGAGGTGCGTGTTTCTACTGAAACACGCACCTCTGAATAGCACGTTTTAGCGGTTGCGACTTCCGCATCTGCTAAAACTCTGAATCAGGTCCTTGGTGTCAGATTTTATAGACAAAAAAAAAAGAAAAGCACAGTCAAATATGAAAGACTTTGCGCTGCAATTCAATAGAAAATGCTTTATAAGAAAGCAATAAATGCCACCAATAGACAGGACACACTTGGCGTCAGATTTTTTAGACAAAAAAATGAAAAGCGGAGTCAAATATGAAAGACAGACAGTGCGCTGCAATTCGATAGAAAATGCTGTAAAAGCAACAAATGCCACCAGTAGACAGGGCATACTTGGCACCCAATTTTATTAAAAACAAGAAGAACGCAGTTTTTTATTTTAATTTTTAATTTTTTAATTTTTCCTTTGGAGTGCTGCACTTTGCCTATAACTCTGTTCACCTGATGTACTGAAGTTAAAAGCCCCAAAAACAACTTCAGTTGCAATGTGGAGGAGTGCAAATTTTTTTTTTTTATATGTAGGGATAAAACTTTGCTTTTATTCACAAACTAATACACACGGATGCAATGCATTTTTTAAACACTGCGCATGCGCTAAATGCGCAAGGAAGTCGTATTGCTGGCGGATTTTATGGTATCCGCCAGCATACGATTCCAACAAAAAAAATGGGTGTGCCATAATATTTAAATACTCCGTGCACACCATTCCGGTGGATGCGGAAAAATTCCAACGCTTCCACCATCTCAGGGATGGTGGATGCGTAGGGGCAGCTCACCAGAGCTGAAAAAAAAAGTTAGAAAATTAAAAAAACACTTTTTTGTTTTAAAATTAACCCGTTCCCCCCGCCTGCCCCACCACAACCTATGTTAAAAAATTTAATAAATAAAGTCCCAGCCAACAGGACATACTGCTGCTGGTAGAACTACAGGCACAAGCATGCCCATGAATGTCAAGGCATGCTAGAGCTTGTAGAACTACTATCGTCAGCATGCCCTGCCCAAATCCCTACACATGCCCACTTATTTAAAAAAAAAAACATACAGTGCCCTCTCCCCCCAAAAAATGATATCCTCCACGTGCCCCACAAAAATGTAAAGTATAAAAAAGTGGCACAGGTGGGACAGGCAGGGGGAAAGGGTTTTTTTTTAAACAAATGTAAAAAAAAAAACCTACGGTCAGAGCACATCCGCATACTACTCTGAACAGCACCCTACGTGCTATTAAGAGTGGGCTATAGGATGCATCCTTGAATAGCCCGTAGACAAATTAGCCTGTGCGATTCCGCATCAAACATAGCCAGAACTCTGAATCCGGTCCCATTTCTGTTTGCACATTTTTCATTTGCCTTCCATTCCTTCTTCAGGTCATTATGGATTTATTGAGTTGTAAATCTGCCCTTCATTCATGAATTTATTCATTCATTCATTCATTTAATCAATCAATCAATTAGTTCATAATTCATTTTTCATCTTGTGTTTGTGTTTATGTTCCTTGTGACATTTGTTATCTATTTTAGTAAAATATGTTATATTTTGACTTCCATTAACTGCAGCAAAACCATACATTATATTTTTCAGAGCCAATTTAATTAAAAATATTTTTACGCTGCACAACATAGAAAAGGAAAGAAAATGCAGTAAGTTTCTCCAAATTAATTGTGCTCTTTGATAAGCAGGTCAGCAGAATATACGATAGAATACAAATGTAATATAAATAGAATATGAGAATATGAATCTTTCATTTTCTTGAGTAAAATTACGCACATGGAATATTGTGCAATATGATATATATATTTATATACCATTATATTGATACAAACTCTAGACACATAGCATATTTTTCAATATGTTAAAGCCACAAATATCTTTTTTATCTCTGAGTGAAATAAAAATACAGTGGCACATGGGTGATAGGAGTGTGACATTAATTTGTCTTAGGTCTAAACAGATGCCCTGAGCATGGCAGCTGTATAACTGGCAACTGACACAACGGTATGTCAGTCATGACATTACATTCTCACATTGCCTTGCTCTGTCTGCAGATTACAGACCTGAGATCATCACCTCCTGTCCATGCATTCAGCTGCCTTTAACATCCTGTTACAGATCAGGGCGCCTGCTAGCTGTCAGATGTATTTAACCATCTCATCTCTAGCATCTGATTAATAGAGTCTGCTTCTATGCATCCTTGTTGTAATCACTAGTAAGCAGTTATAAATGGGTTTATAATTTATCTTGGCTAGAGAACGCATACATAGTTATTAGAGTAAGCTATAACCCCACGTGCTTGTAAATTCCTCATTCCTTGCACTTGCAGGACATTTCTGCATCTTGCTATTACAATATGAGTTCACATTTATTGTTAATATCATCCACTGGCTGTGGTTCATCAAAGCAGGACACTGTTAGCATTTTAGGCAGATTAGGGTAATATCGTCAGCAATTTCATTCTTCTTTATTTGTAAATGGACGTTAAATATAGTCGTGCTGTGTATGATGCAAAGGTGCATGGTACAGTATCTCTGGATGCATTACTGTGTGCAAGTACAGCACATAGAGTGTGGACACTGAGCGGTCAATGCAGCCACGTGTCCTTATATGTTACATAAGTGCACGATAGTACATAGTGACATAGGGCTGGATCCAGACTTGAAATTATTCCTGGGCAAAACCATGTTGATTGCAGGGGGAGTCAAGTTAATTGTATTCTTTGCATGCAGGCATATATCTTTGAATTGCTTACTTCACACAGATACTGACCAGCTTTACCATCACACTGTTATTTAGACTTGGGATAGGAAACATCACCTCCCAACTCTAATACTGTTTGCAACAGATGAAATATGACTCCCCTGCAATCAACATGGTTTAGCCCAGGAGTAACTAATTTCAAGCAGAATTTGCAAGTCTGGATCAGGTGCAGTTGCATGAACAACCCTTAGCGTGCATTGACTTCCTGTCTCCACACCTTTTATCACACAAAACACCTCTAAACGCAAGTTTTTGTGCAGCAAGTTGTGTTCGGCTCTAGTCATGGAGTTTTATGAGCATGCGCAGTGCAAAATCACTCTGGTACGTTACACGTTACACCATCGAGTTCACTTGTACCTCTGGATCAGGCCCTTTGGGCTCTATTTACTTACCTTCCTCGTTCCCTGTGAAGGAAGCTGCATCAGGCTCGCTTATCATCGCAGCGAGCCTGGCAGCTTCCTTCACATGATTTACTAATCCTCACCCCTCTTCCGAGGTCCCGCGATGAGACGCGGGTCGGTGCTGTGCTTCTCCTTCGTGCGATCCATGAATGAAGTACTGCACATGCGCAGTATCTCAATCGGAGCGCAGTGCTTCTCTTTAGGCACTTTGAAATTTTTCCAGGTCCTGACATGAGAAACACTGATCATGTGCAGTGTGCATTGCCGGGACCGGACAGCTGCAGCCCGAAGGGACGCCTGGACAGGTGAGTAATGTTTATTTCTATTTTCTATGGGTTTTTTTTATTTATTTTTTTAACTTATAAAATTTTTTATTTTTTTTATTTTTTTTTAAACTGGATGTATTCCGATGGTCTCTCCATACATGCCCTCCTTTTCCTCCCCCTATTAACAGCTATTAGGGGGGGGGGGAAGAGGGGTATATGGGGACATCGCCAGAATAATTGTCACTAACGCCAGCCTGAGCTGGCGTTAGTCTGCCGCCGGGAGCGGAGTGTAAAACTCCGCTCTGACGTTCTGTAAATATGGTCCACTTCATTTTAAGGCTATAGGGCCAGTTTTGAAGTGAAAAAAAAACATGCCCCCCTTTTCTTCCCCCTAATAACAGCTATTGGGGGGGGGGGGAAGAGGGGTATATGGGGACATCGCCAGAATAATTGTCACTAACGCCAGCCTGAGCTGGCGTTAGTTTGATGCCGGGAGCGGAGTGTAAAACTCCGCTCCGACGTTTTGTAAATAAGTGACACTTTATTTTAAGTGAAAACTGTACCTATTGCACTAAAATGATCTTTGTAAATAGACCCCTTTGTTTCCAATCAATTCATATTCATTTGCAATAGCTTCTGCACTAAGAGAGCCATGATGATTAGTCAGCATTGATTATACATAGCCCATCTATGCTTTTATCTTATGATAAGGGTTTTTACCATTCTGCCTTTGTGCAATAGATATATGCTACACAGGAGGCTAACCACAATTTTTAATGCATTTAGGCAACCATTAGACTTTCCAATTGCAGAGGAAAATGTCACAGATTTATCATCAGGGACATATATAATATGGTCAATATAACTCAGATCAGATATTTGATAAAGATTGATCAATCTACACTTGTGTTTGCTCAAATGATATTTATACAACTCCCCATCACCGGAATAAGATGTTGTGCTGCTGGGTACAGGCATGGGGAACAGCGACTGTGCATCTATTATTAATAATAATAATAATAATAATAATAATAATAGTGATAACAACATCTAGACCTATGTGGATGTGGTGTGATGTAGTTTATTAGCAATGATTGGTGGGGTTTTACTGGCTGAAGGGATGAAAGGTAATTATTTAGCTTTGTGCACCACAAAGATTGGAACAAAACCAAGGCCTACATAGGAGATTGAACCTGGAATGCCTGACTGGGACCTAGGATGCCTGGAGACTGCAGTGATCATTAAGTGTTTAGCTTATAAACAGAGATTTTATTGGACTCAATAACACCTCAATAACTCAATAGCACCACAACCTCAGTAATTGCTGTAATGTGATTGGTTTCATATAGTTCTGAATTCTGTTTTGTAGCTTCACCTTAAGTTTGACACCCTCAGCAGCTACCACACTACCATAATAAATGTAAAGCAACACATTTGGCGTTCTGCCTGCCAGTGGGATTTACCCCAGAAGTTATGTATTTGTATCTTGGCAAAATATTTGATTGGGACCAATCTATACGCACGGGCCATATTCACACCTAAGAGTGAGTTAGGTGCGGACAGATCCTTCTTACGGACCTTTCCTCTCCCTGCCTCACCCGCCCTCCCTGGCTAATCTAAATCTCTGCCCCCTCCCACTTCTACCTAAACACTCCCCGAGGCAGCTCAAGGCCGCCTCTTTCTAACTAAACTACTCCTAACTGGCACATAGATTGCGTCATTTCCTAAATATATGAATACGGCCCAGCATCTCAGTGGAGATCCTCCCATATGGCTTATCCACATTATAAGTGACATGCTTCCAATAACAATAATCACCCTCCAAGATGCAGCCAGGTATAACAGTTTTTTTTAAGTGACTGACAAACAGATTAATCTATCTTTAAGGTCCCTGGGGCATAACAAATAGTCCTAGAAAAAACGGGACAACACAATTGTCCTTTACCCCAGTGTTTTAGATTTCTCTGCATCTAACAAGCATGGCCAGGTCTCCCTCTAGCTGTGACATCAGTCTGGCAGGTGGAATATGTTGTTACCTCAGCCCTCAGGGGAGATAATGTGTTGCTACAGCGAGGTAAGGATAATAATGTGTTATTACATAGGCCATCAGGGTGTCTACAGGTATGAGAATGAAGATTGCTAAAGTGAGAGTACTAGGAGGACTGAATGAAATTAAAGCGTGGATGGAGAAAAAAGTGTTAGAATTACAAGGTAATGAGTGATGGCCATTGTCATGTCAAGTGACCACACTCAGTTCATAGCAAGATGGTGTATATCCGTCGTGACTTTTTACCAGTGATTGGATATAGAAATAATGTGTGGTAAAATGTGTGAACTGTAAAATGTCTCTTCTTCAAATTTTCATAGTACACTTTACTTAGTTTCCACCCATTTTATATTTATAAATGTTTATTATATATTTTATTATATACTGATTCTTTGAGTAAAATATTATATTATGGATAGACTTCCATTTTAATATCTTCAATAAATCCTTGAATCTAGGCTTTATCTGAAGATGTAAACCTCTGCTTCATTCACTAAAGTACACATTGTAACTACTAGACATAAAATGCAACGGCACACATATAAGAAAGCAATTTAAAGGCTCTGAAGTCTTCTAATGGGCTGAGTAACTCTGCCTTATCCTGCTGTAAGTAATTCTGTGTACATTCACTTCTATGCTTCTGTGTATAGAAATCAACTCTATATAACACTTTATTATGCACACCAAATATGAAATGATTAATATCCTCAATGCCAATATAGCTGTCATGGAAAGCATGTAGTTAAATTCATTGCTCCTGTGTGTTTTGTAAGTACTTATGGTATTTATTTTGGTTTTGTGATCCCAAGCTGAAATGTTTAAAATAGCTTCTTCGTGTTCATTTTATTCTGTAGCAGGACGGTTTCTATGTCAGAGATTTACAGCGGTGAGTACCAAGTTTTGTACTGTATACACCTCTCTCTATAGAAGGCATATAGGGATCACTTGTACTGGAGCAACAATACAAAGGATTTTCAGTGCTTGCATTGTAAGTCTTGCTTGCACGCTTACATTCCCTGCACATCCCATACCATCACAGTTTAACCTCACCTGTAATGTTTAGTGTATGAAGACTGCTGTGCAATCACGGTTTTCTGGTATACTTTGGTTTTATAATTTGTCTCACTCTTTGCCTAACTTTTATCAGACAAGACAGAAAGCAGGCTCTCTTTATTCTGTATGCACAGTAGCTCTCTCAAAAACATCTTTATTCAGCTACTTCGCTAATGTCTCCGGCAAAGGCATCAACATGCTTTGTGCAAAATGAATTACTGCTAATTAAAAATCAACAGAAATGAGCATGCAACACTCTGTGCCCCATTAATATTTTAACCAGCAGCATGAGTAATTAAAGCGGTGCTAATTTTTTCCTCACTCACACAGCATCTATAACCAGTCAATAAATTACATAAAAAGTACAGGTGTGTTTCGCTGTCAGAGGCATAATATAATGATAAATCGACATCATTTCTCATACTTAACGGTCCCCCATTTGGTGCCAACTAAGAACTTGCTGTTATCTTTGCATTTGTAAATGACACACATATACACACACACACACATACACACAAACACAATATGCTAAATAAGAAAACGTACGCTTAGACTGGCCAGATCTCATAGCGTTCTGAAAGATAGAATATTAGAAAATAGAGGAGAATTTGGCACATTATATTCCTATATATTATACTGTTGAGCAGTTTTAAATGCTTTCTAAAATTGTAGGG